>JASAND010031130.1:0-44819 GCA_030248195.1 Trissonchulus latispiculum
AATTTGATCCAGATGGCGACTACTAGAATACTACCAGCTGAAACAAGAAGCAAAAAGGTGTAGGTTCAACATGCAACAAATAACCCAAATTTTGCGGTAAGGGACCACCCACCCAAGGAATAGGGAAAATTTTGTATTGAGATAAAAAAAATAAAGTAATTAGATTCTTAGGAAAAGTTTAAATTCGGGGATTAATTGGAAATTAAATGAAAGAAATCTAAGAGAAATTGTTGAAAAGGTAATGAATCAAAACCCTCCCAACAATGGAAAAATTAACCCCCACAAAAAGAAAAACTTGACCCAAAAAGTGCCAAAACATAAAAATTTTATCCCCCCAGTGATGTTAATGGTACGTTGGCGTGACCGGCCTACAGAGTGGGCGCCCAAGAGGGCCAGTGCACATACATACGATAACCTTTATGAATGTTATAAGGTAGCTAATCTCACAACAAACATACGTATATAACCAACATACATTCCCTACAAAACATCACCAGTATACAGTCCAAATTTCCCATGATGGTTTTTACCACAGCATGTTGATTTCCATCCTGACCAACCTGATGGTAGGATGACCTACCCTTCTTGGACCATACCAAGGCTTATTGTAACGGCTGGGTTGGAACTTTGACTGGCCGTTCATGATATGGCTTGATCTTCTCGATGTGAACCACATCCGGCTTGTCCTGTGTTCCAACTTTCTGGATTCGGAAGTTGACTTCCGACATCTTCTCCACTATCCGGTAAGGTCCTTCCCATTTTGGTCTCATCTTGGCACACATACCGGACGGAGTTACTCCTGTAACTTTGCGCATCACCAGCATCCCGCGCTTATAGTGGACCTCCTTGACCTTCTTGTCGAAATTCTTCCTATTCTTCAGCGATGACGCTTCCAACGACTCACGAGCGGCCTTCCAAGCTCCCTCCATTCGACTGAGGATGGTGAGCCGGAGCAAGAATATGACGAATGTTGTTTTGCATGCAAAACTGTTGAAGCAAACGCTTGGGATGCTTCTTGGGCCAGCCCTCGGCATGCCAACTCTTCAGCTTCTGCAGCTCTGGATCATCTGTAGTCTTCTCATGGAGATCCTTGACGCTAATCGGGAATGGCAATGTCTCAACCAGTATTCAGTGAGCTCATAAACTTCTCGACTTTCAGGATCTTCCTTTCTGCTTCCTCCGCCGGTTGACGGTAGTCGAGAAAAGGCATCCGCGTTGGCATAGCTTGCTGTGGCGCGATATTGAATCTGAAATGTCAGAGACATCAATATCAAAGCGAAGGATTTCAGAATGTCGTACGTCTCCGGGCCGATAGATGCGATAGGGTAGGTAACTTTCAACGGATCAGCTTCGACTTGCGTCATCTTAGGCTGGAAGGCCACTGTTCGTAGCCTTTTCAGTACTTTTTACACGGTGCGTCATCTTAGGCAGGAAGGCCTGTTTAAAAGCCAACCAGCACTCTACAGCAGAGTTGGAAGTGGGCCGCGGGTGCCTTTTCTCGACTACCGTCAACTGGCGGAGGAAGCAGAAAGGAAGATTCTGAAAAGTGGAGAAGTTTATGAGATCACTGAATACTGGTTGACGACATTGCCTCTCCCGATTGGCATCAAGGATCTCCATGAGAAGACTGCAGAGGATCTTTTCCTACAGGTCCACCAAGAAAGAATCAGGAAAATCACCAGGTGAACTGTTGTGGAGTCGAAATATATCTACAAAAGTATGGCCACTGGCGATAGAGCTGCACCAGGGAGACGGACACGAGGTTGCCGAACCTACAAAATTCAAGAAAGTGCACCTGGTATGGTTCCTTCGTTAGGGTGTATGGGAACGAGGGATCGTGTACGGATGGGAAGGCAGCCGTATCGTACAAGTAAAGAGTAATAACGACGGAATTCTCAGGCGCCACATCAGCCAAGTTCGCCAAAGGGAACCAGAGAAGTCGCAAGCCGAACTGGACTGGTACCTGTCTAGCTGGGCAGGTAGTACCACGGTTGGGGCCGGTGCGGCAGCGGGTTTGCCGATTGTCGGCCCTGCTGTACAGGCTGGCCCAGCACACATAGCAGCTAGCCCACCAGATGCGCAACGATGATACCCAGCAAGCTACAGAAGACAGACAAGGCGCCGGGACCCCCTGGCCTATGAAAGAGAGAAATACAAAAGACAGAAATAAAAATAGAGGTGGAGGTGTTGTAGACAGATAGAGATAGCTAACAATCCTTAGATATGTTACTATCCTGCAGCGATATTGTAATCGTTCTTTTGTGAGATTGGCAAACTGCTAATGCATAGAGCCAGTTGTTACTTTAAGCCAGTTCATGTTTTTGCTATCCCGAAGTACAGCAGCCTAAAGTTTAAGTTAAGTTATCTAAGTTATCTAAGTTATCTGTTCCTAAAGGTAGTAAGCCATCACAATTAGAAAAATGCAAAGTAAAACTCAGAACCAGTAACCTTGTTTTACCGAGATTTCCCTTCTTACCGACATTTGAAACACACAGACCCTGACCCCCTCCTTCCAAAAATGATAGCAAAAATGAAAAATCACTTACAGCAGCTGGAGCATGGAGAATTTTAGATTTTAAAATAAAAATTTCAGACTCCCATGTAATAATCTTCATTTTCTAGTTAAGATTCAAAGCAAACATTGTAGTTTCTTAGCTAGATCTAAGCTCGACAGGACATTGCAAATATTATGAGGACACTACAGCGACAAGCATTTAAAAAACTACACGATTAAGTTAACAATATTTCTATTGCTTGCTAGTTTTCGAGTACATATTGAAGTTTTCAGTTGGTAAAACCTGGTAAAAACTCTGAAAAATATGCTATAACAGTAAAAAATTCCCCCAATCAAAAATACCGGGTCAACACCGGGTCAGAGCTCCTGACCCGGTGACCCGGTGACCCGGTCCATATAGTGACCCGAACTGACCCGGTGACCCGGTGACCCGGTGACCCGGTTTCATCTCTGGCCTAAACGTATAACACAGATCTAACATTGAGCACAAGAGGCCTGCATTACGGCCACAGTCCAGCCGGGCCCGCAGGCCGGGTCGGGTGGGTCGGTGACCTAAGTTCACGGGCCGGGCCGAGGGCCGGGGATGGGCCCGGCCACGGGTCGTATGTTCGGTATGCATCCGTTGTTTAGCGGGGTTTTACTTGAGAACAAGAATTTTCAGCTTCAAAGATTTTCGTGCTTCTTGAACACGTTACGTACAGATTAACGCTGCTAGGAATATTTTCATTTCATAAATATTACTGTGTACACTATTAATTGAATAGTACATTAAATAGTTAAATAAATGTTGGTTATTCTTTAAATTTTTATGTTACTCCTTGGCGGATTCATTCTTGTTCGCAAATGAATAAATTTGAGGGCCCGCCCTCCCCGGCACGGGCTTTCGCGAGAGCAGAACGGTGCATAAATTTCAACTCTTTGAATTCATTTTCAAAAACCTTGATCATTTTTTATATAATTTCTAGAAGATGCGCTTCATTTAATACTAGTAAATAAATAGCTTTGTAAATTGGGCCTTTTTTGACTATGGGCTACATAATTCTGAGGTAGGGGGAGCGGGCTTAAAATTGCAGTCTAAATAGTGTACTGCAGTCTACAATTCCCACTTACCCCCCACTCTCCCCCCCCCCTCCACTTATTTTTGCCTAAAATAAACCCAGAAGGACGCGTCCAACGGCTCATAGGGCTCGCTTTGAACGAGTTTAACATGCTCCGTGCTACGTATTCGTCTACGTTTGCTTTTTATAACAATTTTGAGCTTCTCACTCTCTTTGGTTTCCCCTTTGTGAAACTTAGCTAAGTGGTAACTGTCAGCTGATTTTGTGTTTTTCTTGATGTTGGTGTCTGTGCGCTTTTATAATAGAGTAATACTGGATTAGTGAGTGTTATGTATGTACGGTAATGGTAAGCAAGGCAATGCAATGAAAAGACTACCTTCTATTTAAACGCAACAGCAAAGTACGAACTCTCTAAGTCTAGGCATCAACCTCAAGCAACAGTTTTGATTTTTTTACATTTTAACACATTTTCAGTACGCTACATTTCTTCTCTTTCTTTAAAAAGTTTCTCACGTTCTTTTAAGATGATCTTTAGTCTCGGACAAATCCTATGTCCGATCCTGGCAGGAACCGCAGAGGGCGACGTCGGTCTCTTTGAGGGAAACGTCTTTCACCCTGCTCACCCACGAGAGGTTCCGGATCTTGGGGACCGTGAAAGTCAGGAATCGGACCATTCTGAGGACCGGGATCCTGAACAAGCCAGGTATCCTCCGCATTTACCTCCCCATCTCCCAAATCAGGCGCTGCCTTTAATCCTGTCTTTACTAGATTCCGTGCATTCACAGTTTCTCCAGTATTCAGAATGTAGGTAGACTGGCCTTTCGTCGCTATGATTGTCTTTGGGGGACCAAACGAAGGGAATCCTTTGCCGTAGGAAACCAGCTTATGACGAACAGCATCGCCAACTTTAAAATCGGGAACTCGGGATCTTCTGACGTTGTCAGCATGTCGAGCGTACTTTTCCTGATATGTGGCAACTTGGGATCGCAAATTCTTTGAAATAGGGTCTTGCGAAACCGGCTGGAATGGAGCGGACAGTTTGGTACGGATTTCCCTTTTCAGCAGTAGTCTGGCGGGAGTTAGACCGGTTGCCGTTTGGGGAGTAGTTCGATAAGTCATCAGAATTGAGCGGAGAGAATCTGACCAATCTCGACCTTCAATGTATGCTACTTGAAGGCCTTCTTTGAGGACTCTATTAAATCTTTCGACCAGACCGTTTGCCGAAGGATTATAAATAGCACACAGGGTGTGTTTAATATCGAGGGAAGCAAGGAATTTCTTGAATTCGGAACTGGTAAACTGAGGACCATTGTCGCTTACCAGTTCCAAAGGATTTCCAAATCTTGCGAAGATTGGCGAAAGGAAATCAATTATGGCTTTAGAGGTTACCGTTTCTACAGCTGCAACCTCAGGCCATTTAGAGAAGTAGTCAGAGATTACCACCAAGTAACGATGTTGCCTGGGAGCAATAGCATAGGGCCCGGCTATGTCAATAGCCACTTTCTCCCAAGGACCTTGAGGCCAGGGTATTGGTTGAACTGGAGGGGATCTCCGTTTATGAACTTTATCACTGGCTTGACACGGATAACAACTGCGAACCACATTTTCTACGTCTTTAGTGATACCAGGCCACCAGTAGTAATTTCTGAGTCGTGCCTTGGTTCTGACTATGCCGGGATGCCCCTCGTGCGCTAGGTTCAAGGCTTTGGAGCGAAGATTCCCGGGCAGAACAAGGATTCCATTACTACGAAATAAACAGCCTTCAATGATTGACAATTCATTTTCCATTTTGAAAAAAGGTTGGCAGCCTGCTGAAACTTTCCGAGGCCAACCAGTTTGCATATAGGTCATCACTTGGTTTAGGGTTTCATCATCTCCTGTTGCCGCTGCAATTTCTTCTTTGGAAAAAGCGTCTTCTGAAACTACAGCAGCCAGTCGTATATCATCGTCGACAAACCCTGGTTCCGAGTCAATCGGCTGTCGAGACACTGCATCAGCAGTATCATTAACTTTCCCAGGTTTGTAGACAATCTGGTATGAATAAGTAAGCAGTCGAGCATTCCATCGGCTTATTCGCATGGATTTTCTACTTTCGTTCGTTGAACCCAATAGCACCGTCAATGCTTTATGATCGGTACAAAGCTGAAAGTTTCTGCCCCAAAGGAAAATGTGCCAGCGTTCGCATGCCCAAACGCAGGCCAGAGCTTCCTTTTCTCCAGTAGAATACTTCCGTTCCGTGGGGTTGAGTGTCCGAGAAGCCTAGGCTATCACCTTCTCCGAACCATCTTGAACCTGAGTTAGAACAGCTCCAACTCCATGGAAAGAAGCATCTGTAGTAACTGTGGTAGGTGCTGAGGGGTCGAATGTCGCTAAAGTTGGGGCAGCACTGAGCAACGACTTCAGTTGAAGAAAGGCTTCTTGCGCAGCTGAAGTCCAAGTAAATGAGCCATCTTGCCGGATCATTTGACGTAAAGGTTCACTAATTGTAGAGAAGTTAGGGATGAACCGCAGACAGAATGAGCACATTCCCAGAAATCGTTTGATATCTTCTATTGACTCAGGAACAGGGAATTTTTCTATGGCCGACGTATGTTCTGGACTGAGCTTAATTCCTTGAGCCGAAAGATGGTGTCCAACAAATGGTACCTCTGATTTGGAAAAAAGGCATTTTTCCAACTCTATTCTGGCATTGTACTTTTCGAGTCGGCTCAGCACAGAATTCAAGCGCACGTCATGCTCACTTTGGTTCTGGCCAGTTATCAAGATGTCGTCCAAGTAGATGAATACGCCAGGGATACCAGCGAGCATCACTTCCATGCATTTCTGAAATGCACTGGCAGAAGATTTTAGACCCATCGGAAGCTTGCAGTATTGAAACAGTCCTACATGAGTGAGGAATGCTGTGTAGGGACGGCTTTCTTTAGCCAAGGTCAGCTGAAAGTATGCTTTCCGAAGGTCCAGCTTGGAAAAAACTGATGCACCATTGAGCTCACTGAACATTTGCTCAATGTTACGAAGTGGATATTTATCCGAAACAACAAAGTTGTTTAAGCTTCTAAGATCACAGCAAATGCGCAATTTGCCATTCTTCTTCGGTACAACCACCATAGGATGCACCCAATCACTTGCATCGATTTCTTCTATAATTCCGTCTTTTTGCAGTTGTTTGAGTTCTGCGGTAATCGCATCCCGAGCAGCGATAGGGACTTGACGGAGTCGATGGGCTACCGGAACGGCTTCTGGTTTCAACTGAATTTTGTGTTCGAAGCCAACAATGGTTCCAGGCGTGTCAGAAAAAAGCCTTGGATACTTTGACTTGAGCGATTCTGCTGAAACTTGGTTCACTGACATCTTCGAACCATCGATTTGTAGTTTAAACCGATTAATCAAATCTTTTCCCATAATGGATTTGCTGTTTGGCGCAATGAAGAACGTAGTTGTAGCAGACTTGTCGCTATGTAAAACTTCCGCAGTGAAACAACCAGAAACTACCAACGGTGAGGAATCGTAATTTGTCAAACGAATTGACGACGGCTGAATCTGATGGTTAGGAAAGCAGCGATCAAAGTCCGATTTAGACAACATCGAAACATCTGCTCCTGTGTCAACCATCAGGTTGCACGATTGCCCACTTAGAGGAAACAAAATTTTGCAAAAGATGGAAGGTAGTTTGTTAACGGAATTGACTGACAAGACGCAGATGTTTTGATGTTCGTCTAATGCAGTTTCGTCACACTCTTGCACGGCACGCAAAGTGTGAGGACGGGAAGATGAATTTGATGATCTGCAAACACGAGCCCAATGACCTGTCTTTTGGCAAAGTTTACAGATAGAAGAACGAGCTGGACAGTTGCTGGCTTGAGCTGTATGGGCTTCAGAACCGCAGCGGAAGCAACGTTTATTTGTAGGCTTAGGTTTGCTCGAATTGGGTTTGTGGAACCCTTTTCCTCTAGTAGTTGTAGTTGGAACTTTAATTCTTTGCACAGAGTGATCATACTTTTGGGTCGTCATTTGCTTGGCTTCCATCATCGCTTGCTCTATCTGACGTGAAATTTGTAGAGCACGAGCCAGCGTCAAGTCAGGCTCCATGAGGAGACGTTCTCGAATTCTTGCGGACTTTATCTTTTCGACGATTTGGTCCCGAACCATTTCGTCCTGTAAGGGTCCATAGTTGCAATCACTGACCAAAGCACATAAGGCAGCATGCCATTGGTCTGTACTTTCCTCGGCTTCTTGGCTTCGTTGCTTGAATCGGTACCGCGCAGCAACCACATTGGTACGTGGTCAAAAGTGTCCGTCAAGCAAGGCTAACACATTGTCAAAAGTCTGTACCTGACCGTCCGGGGAAATGGCACCAGGTAAAGCCCGGAAGATTCGGTGCCCTTCAACACCGAGGCAGTGCAACAGTAAAGCAATCTTTCTACAGTCAGGGAATTGTTCGGGATTAGCAGTAGCCCCGATAGCAATAATGTAATTCAAGAAAGTTTCTTTCCAGGAACGCCAAGGTATGGCCGGAATACCAGGGGTAGGAAGAAATTGTTGAGGCGGAGGTATCGTCTCCATGGCCTCGTCGCCAAATGTTATGTATGTACGGTAATGGTAAGCAAGGCAATGCAATGAAAAGACTACCTTCTATTTAAACGCAACAGCAAAGTACGAACTCTCTAAGTCTAGGCATCAACCTCAAGCAACAGTTTTGATTTTTTACATTTTAACACATTTTCAGTACGCTACAAAATTCCCCCCAAGGGCTTTCATTTGATACCAAAGTTGGCCACTTTTGGAAAAATCGATTTTGGGCCATTTTGGGCCCGGTGCCCGGTCCGGGCCCCTGGTCAGGGTGCCAAAGGGGTCCTGGCGAATCCTACTGTAGCCTATGCTGTAGTCATTCTCTAGCCCACTTCATATGCCAAGTATGAAAGACCTGCCCTCTGTGGACCTTTCTGTATAAGATGCTAAAGTTGGAGTTACGACACGGCTGAGCCCACCACCATCAGGGTGCCCCCCAGCCACACAGATAGGTCCTAATTTAAGTTAATCCGTTTAATCATTTTATGAAATGGTCCTAAGTTTTGGTGTAACTAGCTACACATGTATAACAAGGAAAGCATCTGCAAGAAACCATCAATGACTCTGCACGCGCACGAATAGGTATGTAAATGATTTTGAGCGGTACTATATAATAAGAATATTAAGCTACTAGAATTCTTATCTTCTTGGCAGTGCGTAATGGTCCTCTGCCCACAATACGCGAATCTTCCACAGCTTGGTGAGGGTCGAAAAGTAGGGGAGGGGGTAGACGAAAGAGGTCCAGTTTGGTGGGGGAAGGGGAAGAGCAGAGGATAAGGTAGTTTCTGTTATTTCCAAAATGGGTCCCAGTTTGATGGGGGATGTCCTAAAGAGGTCCCCTTTTGGTCTCACCTATCATGTCTGTCGGTCCATCAGGTCTGTTGATGCTGCAGTCAGCTTGGATCCGTCCTAGCGTTGGGATAACTGATGCACTAGTTCACTAATAAAGGATCCTTTCAAGCTTTCCCTGGTAAAGTTTCTGCCACTGTTGCTTCAGTTCAATCTCTTAATTGCCTGGGGTCCTCCAACTAAGTACAACAACTTTAGGGCTGTTAACTGAAAGCTTTTTAATATTTCATAACTGACAATTATGATAATGCGTTCGCTTTGGAATGAAAGAAGTGTAGTCTGTCTACTAATACTCATGTAACCTTTTAACACTAACTACTTTTTAGTTAAAAGTTCTTTGAATTGTTTTAATCCTTAAAATTTTACAAACATTTAGTTTTGAAATACTAATTTTAAGACTGACCAATTCGGAACGGAAGCTATTAGCTAAAACAGTGTCGCAGTGCTACAACTAATGCAGCTGACCATACATGTGAAGGAGGGGTAGTTCTGGGGGGGGGGGTGACCGGAACCAGATTTTTCCGGTTTTTTCCCCAAAAACCGGAAAAATTCCGGATTCTAGGGGGAGGGGTGAGGGACCCTCTGGGGTGGGAGTGAGGTCCAAGTCTGGGGGGGCAATCCCCTCCCCGCAACCCCCCCAAGCACATGTATGAAGCTGACACAAAAATTTATTAGACAAAATAGATCTCTAGCCGAAATGAAAAACCAATTTGTGTTTATTCGATGGTTCTATAGTGAAACAGTACCACTTTCGCCCATACATTAACACGGGGTCCGATTCTGGGGGGTCTATCCCTGAAAAATTCCGAAATTTTAAGGGGGGTCTGCCCCAAAATTAACAAAAATTGCTAATTTTTAACGTTTTTGACCAAAAATTAGTAAAAAATGACAATTTTTAGCGATTCCTACGAATTTTTTTGAAAAAATCGCTAAAATTTACTAAAACATTTCCTATTTTTGGTAAAACTCGCTAAGGGGTCAACCCTTTTTTCCTTTCTGGACGAGGGGGTCTGCCCTTTTTTCTTTTTCGCTGAGGGGGTCTACCCGTTTTTTGTAGGTCTGGGAGGGTCTGCACCCCCACATTCCCCACCCACGTTATCCTATGCTTTCGCCGGCAGAATCGGCCTTGGGATGCAAAGTTCTATTTTCACGATTTCTTCTTCGGAATTTCTCCTTCTTCTTTGATTGTCTTACTTTCTTTATCCATCTAACACTCTTAACTGAGATCCTACAATTTTTCTATTTTGGTGTAATCCGATGTTGTATGTTCCACTATGTTAAACTGTCGCCTGTGTAACGGTAAAGATTTATAAATCTCCTCACAAACTGAATTTCTCCTGAATTTTTCCTTAATTACTTCTCATATGATTTCCTTTATTCCATCTGGAACCTTCATTATGGAAAATGGTGTTGCAACGTTGATTGTGGATTTTAAGATTTTGTAGCCTTATGTGCATGGACGTACATAGCTTTTGGGGGTTTTGGTCGGCTGAATGTGAACACTAGTGTTGTGTGAGACCTCCATAATAGCAGTTGTTTTAGACATGTGTGAATTCAATACATGGAAGAAATATGTATAAGCTGTTGCATACCATGTTGCACTCTGCATGTCATGGCATGCCGCATTATGCAAGTAGGAACAGACCAGTAATCAAAGTATACTTTAAGGAGCACATAATGAAAAAACAGTAATCTGTGATGTACATATGTACAGTTAACAGTCATTTGCAATATAGGATTTTAATAGCCTCTTATTGAAGATCATACAAAACTTTAGCTAGAATATAAATCATCTTCCTTCGACCTCCGCTGTTTCCTTGCAAATTTTCTACAACATTTAAACAACATTTAAATTTTAAATGGCGTCACCTGAGACGCCCACCAAGCTGTGTCTGTTTTGCTCGTTTTTTCTATTCTGTTGTGGGATATTACCCATTAGTGCACTAGTAGCTGGCTGCGCAGCAGCGCAGCATTGAAAAGTACATGTGATGCTATCTTTGTCCGGGGACTCCTGCACAGTTCTATTCTTCCGAACAAAATTGGCCAATGACACCAGTTTTCAGCAGCACTGCTTGGTTTCTTGCACAATAATGCGTTGCATGCAAGCAAAATTTGTCAGTCTATTGTCTATGCTGCATTTCCTTAAAACGGAGAGAAACTTCTTCATTAGCACCGAAATTCAAGTACTGCTTTTATGGAGGAGTGAAACCTAGCCAGCAGAGATTACAGCTCTGATGTAGTTATTTATATTTTTTCAAATTTTAGTTTCAATTACACTGTCTGGCTCTGACAGTTGTAATTTGAAAAATTTCAGAAAAAATGTGTGGAATACATTAAAAATATTTTTAACATAATTAAATAAAAAACTTGAATTATTAAATTTTGATTAATTTGAGTATTGAATCAGAATAATTGGTTTTCAGAAAGAAACCGTATTGACTGACTGTTTCTAACTTTCTATTTAGAGGTTTTAAATTAGATTCACTGTAAAATTTGCTTTCAGAAAGCAGTTAATTTAATTTGTACCTAAATTTTGGATCTCTAACTATTTCTCTCCAACTCCTTTGGGGGTACATTGTTAAACTGGGGTCATTTGTATTAAAATTTGAAATTCGAAAATTTCGGAAAAAATCGATGTGGAACCTATTGAGAATAAGGCAAGATTTTGGAATTTCCAAAAATCTGAGTTTTTAGAAAAAGTTTCCTAGAATTTCCATCCGAATTTTGTTTGAAGGAAGTCTTTTTTTGAAATTGTTTTCATTGATAAGATTGAGATAGATTTGAAAGAAAGATATTTTTGATTAATTTGTAACCACAAAGAAAATGATTTAGGTCTGGAATTTTGAAATCTACAATTTTAAAAGAATTTAAAGTTCAACGTTTCATGAATTATTTAAGTTAATTATTATCATTATTATTATTAAGTTATTTTACAAGACATGTTTAATTAGAACATTTGGGTCTTATCCCCCCCACCACTCAAAATCCTTAAAACTTGACCAAATGAGCTAAAATGTATGTTTTCGATCACGCTGAGTTCAAATATCGCAAAATTTTTCGATTTCGCGAAATTCGATTATTTCGATTTCTAAGGGGGGACCAAGGGAAACCGAAAAATGTTTTGTCTTAGATTTTGCTGAAAAGATGTACATAGGGGTTTTCGGGGCCGTAGGACACGAATCTGAAGTCCGTTCTTCGATTCAGCTTTTCGTTAGCTCAGTATAAGCTAAAAATTTAAGCTTTAGATGTAAGCTTATACTAAGCTAACGAAAAGCTTAATCCAAAACCGGACTCAGATTCCTATCCTAGGGCCCCGAAAACCCCTATACACATCTTTTCAGCAAAATCTAAGGGCCTTTTCAAGAAAGGGTAGAGTAGAGTAGAGTAGAGTTAAAAGTAACAGTTTTAACTCGTTTTAACTCCACTCAAGCCGGAGTTTTCCTCTTTTAACACTTTCATGAAAAGGATCGAGTTACTCTTAACTCTACTCTACCCTTTCTTGAAAAGGCCCTAAGACAAAAAGTTTCGGTTTCCCTTGGTCCCCCCTTAGAAATCGAAAAAATCGAATTTCGCGAAATCGAAATATTTTGCGATATTTGAACTCAGCGTGGTCGAAAACATAATCACATCAAAATTTAGCTTATTTGGTCAAGTTTTAAGGATTTTGAGTGGTGGGGGGTAATCGAGATAAGACCCGAACATTTTAGTTGTAAACTAAAAAATTGTTTTATATTTTCATTGTTGAGAGGTCAGAATCACCCAGATAACTTCTGTAAACTTCACCAACCAACTTTTAAATACATTTTAATACAAATGGCCCCAATTTACCCCAAAGGAGTTGGAGGGACAGTTAAAGTTAGTTAAATTAATAGTTAAACAGATCCAAAATTTAGAAATAAATTAAATGTTTCTTTCTAACTTCTTTCTAATAATAAAAGCCAGTTTTACAACAAATCTAATTTAAAAACCTTTAAATAAAGTTTAAAGCTGGAAAGAGTCAGTCAATACAGTGTCTTTCTGAAAACCAATTATTCTGGTTATACTCAATCCATAACGTTAGAAATGTTTTCAATGTATTTCACACTTTTTTTTAAATTTTTCAAATTACAACGGCCAGAGCCAGGCAGTAATGTAATTAAATGTATTGAAACATTATTGTAAGTATAGACAGTAATGTAATGAAATGTTATTGAAAGTTAAATGTAATTGAAACCAAAATGTTGACAATAGTTTAGTCGTGAACAATTCCTCTATAGGCTGAGTTTCACTTCTCCACAAAAGAAAATAAATTTTGGAAGAAGGCACAGTTTTCCATTTGAGCAAATGCAGACATTAATAGATCGACAAATTTTGTTTAAGTGCAACGCATTATTGTGAACAATTGACTAACCGTTACAGGCATGCTGAAAACTTGTGCTTAGTACACGAAGCACTTTTGTTTTGCAATACTGCGCTGCTGCTAGACATCAATACAGGCTTTTCACTATGGTGCACTGAATACATTGAAAATTGTATGTACACAACAGAATTGTAAAAAAACGAGCAAAAACAGACACAGCTTGGAAGGCGTCTCGTGTGACGCCATTTAAAATTTAAATGTTGTTTAAATGTTGTAGAAAATTTGCAAGGAAACAGCGGAGGTCGAAGGAAGATGATTTATATTCTAGCTAAAGTTTTGTATGATCTTCAATAAGAGGCTATTAAAATCCTATATCGCAAATGACTGTTAACTGTACATATGTACATCACAGATTACTGTTTTTTTCATTATGTGCTCCTTAAAGTATACTTTGATTACTGGTCTGTTCCTACTTGCATAATGCGGCATGCCATGACATGCAGAGTGCAACATGGTATGCAACAGCTTATACATGTTTACTTAAACGTTTTGCCCAAGGTTTTCAAATATACGTTTGCTTAAAGTTTTAAATTTGCTATTTTCGAATTTTTAAGTAAACGCAAAATTAATTTTTAATAAAGATGTCGGCAAAACTGTTTTTGTTTGTTGTTGTTTGTTTACTGTGTTAGGTTAGCGTGAAAGTATTTGTGATTTTGTAAACTACGTAGTTTATTTAGGTTCAGAAATTTGTCTTCATGCACCCCCCTTTTTCACATTATGTGGTTATGTATGACCTATCCTTTGACTTTGATTATGACGTCAGCATGCCCTTTGTTTTCCCAGCCACACACAATAGACAAAGGCGTTAAACATAAAATACAGAAATTACTAGAAAATACAGTATTTACTAGAAAATACAGTATTTACTGGTCGAATTTCAGTAAAAATGGTATTTACGTGTAAAGATAGGAAGTTTAAAGAAAATACCATTCTTACTAGTAAATACTGTATTTACTGAAATCGGCCAGTAAATACAGTATTTACTGAATACAGAAATTACTACGACATATATACTGTAAAACAAAATGCATTGCCAAATTTTCGAAACTGTTAGTAAACAGTGCTCTGAAAAAAACTGTCTGTCCAAGCCATTCATATTTTAAAAAGAACTAGCGCTTAGCTGAGGACTGCCGCGCCAAGACCTCCGTTTCTTTTAACGTTTTGGCATGTCAAGACGGTTTGCCTTGTTTTATTCTTCTCTGCTGATGCTTCTGCTTGCGCAATTACGTCTACTTTATTTACTATGCGCAAATATTATGTAACAAGAACCAAAAATGCTCCTTCGTCGCATGTAAAATACATATGAGTACTCTCCGGCAGGTTGTACAAACACGGAAACTAGCCTGTAAAATGCATATGAGTGGCGTTGAGGTTGTAAATTAAGGAAAACAAGTTGCAACGGCTTAACATATGAGCCTGTCCTACAACGAGGCTCATATTGGCGTATGTCATAATTTGTCGAAATTTGACCTTCATATAAATAGCACGTAAAGCTTTTCATTACAAAATTGTCCTTCACACATCTTGTCGCTAAGACATTATACTGTGCATACGCATTATACGGCATGCCACTCTGCGCTCTGACTCAGAGCCATGTGGGGAAAGCATTACGTATGTGAGAGTAGTGTGTCATAGTGTTCCGAGAATACAGTAGGTGTACTATAGTGCTTCCGGAAATAGTAGGTGCCATGGTGTTTCGGGAAACATCAGCTTGCATACGTACAGTTAAACTCTAGGTGTCGCAGTTCACTTCGTTCTGTCCATGTGATGGGTCCTGATGAAATACCTTATATCTTTTATAGAACGTTTGCAGCTGAACTAGCATTTCCTATATTCTTTATTACGAATTTCTGTTATGAATTAGGTTACTGTCCTCAAGATTGGAGAGATGCTAATGTAGTCCCTATTTTCAAAAACAAAGGGTCGAGAACGTCCGTGGATAATTATAGAGATGTATCCTTGACCTGCGGGGCGGGCAGACCATTAGATTTCATTATTAACAAAACACTACAGAAAGCTTGTTTGAAAAATAACATTTTCTCTAAAAATCAGCATGGTTTTTTTAAAATTTATTTTTAAAATTTTTTTAAAACATACAAAAGTAATGAAATGTTATTGAAAGTTAAATGTAATTGAAACTAAAATTTGCAAGAAATATAAATAACTACATCAGAGCTGTAATCTCTGCTGGCTAGGTTTCACTCCTCCATAAAAGCAGTACTTGAAATTCGGTGCTAATGAAGAAGTTTCTCTCCGTTTTAAGGAAATGCAGCATAGACAATAGACTGACAAATTTTGCTTGCATGCAACGCATTATTGTGCAAGAAACCAAGCAGTGCTGCTGAAAACTGGTGTCATTGGCCCATTTTGTTCGGAAGTATAGAACTGTGCAGGAGTCCCCGGACATATCTTCACATGCGTAGCGTAAAGTGTATTCTACTTGATGAAATTGTACAACTTTGAGCTGTTTTGACAATTGTCTTATTCATGAGTGATAAAGGTGATTTCCTTTAGGCTAGCTATTCCACTAGCACAAAGTGTATAAAAGAGAGAGAAAGTGTGGGTTTACAGCAGTTGGAGTTTTGTCAGCGTCAGGGTTGGGTGACATCTACTAGTTGGGTAGGAGACGTGGGTCGAGTTTAGGTGTACGGGAGTGGGTAACGCCCTCCCTTGTGCTCTTTGTACTTTGCCATTGTGTTCCCTTCGTATCTTTCACTGCTCTTGTATGTTCATGTCAAAGTCTGAATGAGTATTTTGTATTCATTGTAGTAAAATCTAGCGGTTATTTTATCTATTAGCTATAGGGAACGGTCGTCTAGGGCATATAGGTGACATTACTCTAGTTCACTCGCTAATTCTTCTTGCATCTTCTCTCACTTTGCTAGGACTAGTGTTTTAGAACGGCCGGGCAGCCGGCGGCCGGCCGCCGGCCGGCCGGCGGCTTTTCGGCCGGCGGGCGGCCCGGCTGAGCCTCGGGCCGTCGGGCGGGCGGCCGGCCGTTGGCCGTTCGGCCGTTCAGCCGCCGGCTGGCCGTTGGCCGGCGGCGGGCCGGCGGCTGGCCGCCGGCCTATCACAAATATTGGTAGTTAACGCTGCAATTTGAACAGAGCTACGAATATTTACAAAATAAAATCAAGACTGAAGGTGAACTTTATCTAAGAAGATAAGGTAAAAACTGTTTTCATTGTGTTTGTAATGCATAATTTAAATATTTAGCAATTTTCTGGCTCAAACACTCGAAATATGTGTTGCTAGCCGCCGGCCAGCCGGCGGCGGCCGGCCGGTGGCCGCCGGCCAAGAACGGCCAACGGCCGGCCGGCCGGCCGTTGGCGGGCGGCCGGCCGGTGACTGTTTTCGGCGGCCGGCGGGCGGCCGCCGGCCGGTTCCACCCGGCCGTTCTAAAACACTAGCTAGGACTGGATATCACACACTGAACACCTACTTGCAATCATTTATTGGAGTCCGATATAGTTTATTACAGATGTACACGCAGAGTATCTCACACTGTTGTATATGCTCAATTCTGTTTCAGATTGCCATATTTTAAGCATGATAGTTATTTTTTGTTGCAATGACGGGATTATATTACGTAACAGATTTTTTGACTCGCCGATGGATGAAGCACTGGTGCGATAATTCTATTCGAATGGTATTAGCTATGGTGATGGCGCAAATGGAAATAACTTTAGAGGTATAAAGCATCAAATAATTTTATGTAGCGCAAATGTTGCTTCTCCAAATGGCTACCCGACAAGTAATTCGGAGATTCTGTCGTCCAATAGATAACGTGCGTGGCTGTCAGGAACCAGGACGGGGTCTAACTAATCTGCCAAGATTACAAGACTTAGATAAATGACTTAATAACGCACGTATATACGGTGGGCGTAACCCCTGTGTATTCTGTGTATGCGTAGAGTGCAACTATCTATAAGCGATTTCTGTAGCTTTTGCCAATCGTGCAGGAGAGGCGAAAATGTTTCGCTGGTCCTGTTTTTCGTGGTACAAAAAGCTCCAATTTTCCGAAATTTTGACTTTGAAAAATCGCCAAAAATCCGACACTCAACAAAATTGTTCCAGAAGGGTTATTTGCACTCTTTGGTATGTCCTTAACATATACAACAAGGTTGCAGCGCTGTATCTTGCATACAGCGAAAAATTGTTCTGCCACAAACTTTATAACCTAACTTTTTCATTTTCCTATGTTTAACACATGTCGAGGTCACATTTGAAGAGCTCTACAGCACGATTGAAGCAATATTACGCAAAACGCACCTGTCTTGTTTTGGGGGCCCATTAGGACTACAAAATATGTGAAAATGAGCAAAATCGGAGATAGTCGAAAAATCGGCCAAAAAGCGACCCCCCTCCTTAAGAGAACATGTTCCCTTAAGTGAATGTCCAGTACCACTAAGAGGCATTCGTATTTACTTTTTATATTATAATTAATTGCTATTGTCAGATATTGTGGTATATTTGGTATGGCAATTTCATCTTAGAAGAAACCAGAATTTTTAAGAAATTCAACTTTCAAAAGCCAGTTTTCAATTAATGCTTCAGCACTCTTCCGATTTCAGTTAAGAGAACACGTTCACTTAAGAGAACATGTTCTCTTAAGTGGGTGTTCCCTTAAGCGCGAGAATACGGTAATTTCAATTTAGAGTGAAAACTATTTCGGAAACTGACACTGAATCTTGCAATGAAATGCACTGTTATAAAACTTTAAAAACATTGAAATAAAACATTAAAAACAGGAAATTTGATATAGCAGTGAGAATGATTCTATCGGGTTTTGGATATCTAAGCCACGAAGAGCTCAATCGTAAAACTTCACTCCGAAATTTTAACAACAGTAAACAAAATTAATTTGAGAGATTTAGGCATTATTTTATCAATTCATTTTTCATTACTGCTTAGCAGCTTAGTATGTACACAGCAGGTCTGGTTTCTGCACTTTGACGCCAGATGCAAACACAAAAGTAGAGTATACTTGGCTGACTATCACTTAACTATACTATGTATAGGTACAGATCTTTTTAACAGATTTTAAAATGCTCTTTTAAGATGCTTCATTTCTCCCCTTTAATTTTCTGATCAATCAATGTTGTATAAAGCCTTGATCAGAACCAGGAATAAAAGTAGGTGGAGGCCGTCGGTGGCGAGTGGGATATCGACGTTGAGGACGTTGATAGGACGTTTGCGTACAGGCCCAGTATTGTGGATCAGCGAGGGCAGGAAACAGTTTATATCATTCCGTAGGTTGCGATTGAGGAACAACGCACACGGAGGAACACCTGTTGTGGAATGGGGTGTAATGCGGTAGTGTAGTAGAAATCTTGAAACCGTAACGTTTATGGGCTCATCCGCCGATTTCTTTTTCAAGGAACGTTTGAATGTCTTTACAAAGTTTTCGGCCTGTCCATTGCTTTGAGGGTGGTAGGGGGGTATCAAAATGTGATTGATGCCTTTCGATCGCATGAAATTTGTGAATTCTTTTGAAACAAATGTTGGGCCATTATCAGATACCAAATACTGAGGATATCCGTGACTGGCGAAAATCTCGGTTATTACGGTGATAGTAGCTTGCGCGGTAATCTTCGGAACTTGCCGTACTTCGGGCCATTTTGAGTATACTTGGCTGACTATCACTTAACTATACTATGTATAGGTACAGATCTTTTTAACAGATTTTAAAATGCTCTTTTAAGATGCTTCAAAAAGTGGCTGTAATAAGCTGTTTTTTACTAAATGCTAAATTTCAGAAACTCAAAAACAACAGCAAGGAAAAAGTATTGTAGGTGCCTAAGCAGCGTACAGGCAAAACAGTTCCGTCGCCGAAGTCAATCGCAAATATGCGTCAGGTACGGTTTCATCAGGTACGTGTTTCGTCAGGTACGGTGTGATTGTGGTAAACTAGTCGGATCGCTGATCCGGCTGACTCAAGCGATCCGATCCAGACCTTTCCAGCAGTCTTAAAAATCCGATCCAATCCGGTCCGACCCGGCCCCGGATCGCGGATCGGATCGATTTTGCCGATCCAATCCACATCACTAACGTATACATACTCAAGCGAGAATCGGACAAACCAACGAGTGAATAAATAAACACTGACTGGGTTGGAAATTATCGAAACTGAACTGTGTGTTGGGCAGCTTGTGCGGGAGGGGAGACCGCAACCCCAAACTGAAGTTGATATGCTCGTACAGCGCCCCAAGGTTGATTACTCCCACTAGTGTTTGAGGCCGGCCGGCTGCAGCCGGCCGGCGGCCGGCCACCGGCCGACGACTTGTGCTCGCCGGACGGCGGGCTGGCGGGCGGCGGGTGTGGCGGGCCGGATAACGGCCGACCGGCCGGCCGGCCGGCCGCCGGCTGGGATACAAATCGCCAATCAGAAATTTACAAAATAGAGCAACTAAGCTTAAAATGGACTCCAAATCTAGTTTTTCTAATTTTTTATGCTATGTTGTGCTAGGAACCGTGTCAAAAATGTGCCAAAAATCTATCGTGTACACGATTTATTTACACGATATAATTCGTGTTAAAATCGCTTAATCGGCTTCTTTTGATAAAAATGTGTTTTGTAGTTTTTGTTGGTAACCAAGTCAAGTAAGCTAGCAAATGCCGTAAGAAAAGAAAAGAAAAACATTGTACTTAACTTTTTCATGCTTTCATATGATTGCGGCAGAGCTGAAGTAAAGTTGCTGCTACCGGAAAGCAAAAAGACAGGGACAAAAAGTACCATAAGAAGAAACGTGTAGAAATCGTGTAAATTTTATGAAAAACGTTTGGAATTCGTGTAAATTTCATCGTATACACGATTTTATTTTTGACACGGTTCCCTATTTTTCTAGGATAATATCCGAAAATAAATATCTTAGCAGTTATAATAACTGCACTGCAAACTGCTCTAGGCCGGTAGCCGGCCGGCCGGCCGGCCGCAGGCCGGCTTATGGGCTCCCCGGCCGCCGGCCGGCGATCGGCCGGCCGCCGGCCGGCCGGCAGCCGGCCGGTAAAACCCCGGCCGGCCTCAAACACTAACTCCCACCCAATAGAAAGTTAGGTAACAGTATGGAATGCGTACCCCCACGGTATGGCTGCAGTACAAGTAGACTTCAAGTATGACACGCGTACCGCAGTTACCTATATTATTTTTCACAATTAATAGCAATTTAATCTAAAAAACATCTAAATTGTACAATATTTAAATTCGATGAAAGTATGTATATATTCAGAGGCTTTCGAATATGTATTTCTGAAAAAGGACATCTTTTAATTAAAATGTCTTTGTTAATTGGAAGGCGTTATGCATTAATATCTGTGAGATGCCAGCGGTACATGTTTTATACCTGAGGTGAGCAAAAATTTCAAAATCCGTAAATACGAAATTCTGTAATTCCCATAATGGAGGACATGGAGCAAATGGCGTATAACAGATTTTGCACTCTCCGGGAAACTCGGATTTGTGATTTAGTCCAATTTCATATTTTCTAAACATTGGATATTGTTGCGAATTACTCTAAGAGATATGCTTGGTTGGATCATTTGGTAGCAAGGGTGAAAAAACCTTTTCGGAACTTTTAAATTTGAACTTCAGAGCGGATAGAACCGATGGCATGGTAATTCAAACAGAACATTTGCCATTTTTCTTGGTAGTTTTCAACGCAACAAGAATCTTAATTATGAACTATTTTCATTTAAGCACTCAATTATTCACAGAGAGTATTCGTTCTATGTAAATGTGTGGCAAGAATGGGGTTGGTTTTATGTGCTGAGTGGAGGACGCTAAGTAGGAAATTTCTTTATCCTTTGGGGCATATAACTAATATTTATCACTGCGGCTATATCATTTGCTAACTACACTCGTTAAGGAAATTTATGTAGAACTAGCATAGAGCTTATTTAAGTTGATTTTTAAAACTGTACGTGATGGGTTTCGGATTAACTGCCATTGCTGTTAAGTCAGTACTCTTTTTTACAATATGGTATTACATACCGATATTTTTACGTATCTCCAAATTTTCTGTCTCTGCTCACTGAAACTCTTAATACAATCGCACAATACAATGTCCATCTCGTTGTAGCCTGTCTAGTACCTAACTTCAGTATTCGCACTACGCACACTACGAATGACTTTACTTTTTGGTTGAACTAGCATGAATAATACAATTTGGACAGCAACTTGTCTATAACCTGAGACTCGCGGGACGTCCTAAAGCTGTAGCCCCGACATCTTTGAGCACTTTCCTCGTTACTATGAATAGGGGACTGGTTCAAAATTGTTTTACAATGAAAGCGTATATACGTTTCCGTTATACGCTTTTAAACCGTATTCTACCTATTCTGATGGAAGCAGACTTTCTGGCTGTATGCTAAGTCAGCTCTTTGTAAGCTGTAGCCGACACACGCTTTCACAATGAAAGTTGAACTTTTTGTTACAAAAAAGAAATGAAAATCTCTCAGCTTGAATGAATTTGAGCTAAAAAATCGTATCAGAAAGCGTATATACGTTTTCAATTAAAGCGTATCAAAAATTACGTATATACGCTGTTATTTTTGAACCAGTCCCTAGGTCAGCAGTCAGCACTCACATCTTAACATCTTAACAAGTTTGATTACCTAAATTGTAAAAGGGTGCTAGCATTCACTACCATGATTTTCTGATCGGTGGAAAGGATGTAACCACACTCGGTCATTGTAATGAGTATTTGAGAGCTAACATATGCAACAAATTAAGAAGTAAAACAGCGGATACGCAGTTCGAACTGGGGAGAGTTAAGGCCGGTTCACACTAGCACACAAGCACAGGCACAAGCACAAGCACAGGTACAAGATGAAAACGTTCACACTCGGGCACAAGCATAGCCAATAGAATTTGAAATTCAGCCTGGCCACGCCTTCTGTGTATAGTGCAAAACAAACTTCATTGGCTGCAACGTTGTGCTTGTGCAAAAAGTAAACCTGAATTCAACTCGGCGTTGTGCTTGTGCTTGTGCCAGTTTTCAATAGTGTGAACCGGTTGTGCTTGTGATTGTGCCTGTGTTTGTGCTTCTGCTTGTGCCATAGTGTGAACCGAGCTTTACCGTTTATACTGTACTGGATATGTAAGCTAAAGAACGGGTCAGAAACACAGAGGACACCAGAGACCTGGACAAATGGAAGAAGTAAGTGAGAAATTAGAAAAAGAAAATATAAAATAAAACGTAAAGATGTAAAGATAAAACTTAGAACCCCCAGAACCCCCATCAGAAAAAAGGAGGTTCTCTTCTCAGACTTTTTCATGCGTTTGTATCCAGCACTTGGTAACGCTACGTTACTACGTAGCGGATTTTTTCTATCAGACACTTCAAGTGCCGTCATACGCTCAGTGCGTATATCTGCATACACAGTCATCGAATTTGCAACATATAACTGGGGTGTACTGGGGGCAAGGTTGTAAATTGTAAAAAAGTAAAAATGTTAAAAAGCATTTTTACAGTTATTAACAGTAGCAAAATTTCGGTCTTTCAGTTAGTGAAAATCGCGGAAGTTTGAAAAAATTAGCAACTTTTAGTAAAAATCGCTGAGAGATCTACCCTTTTTGCCGTCTGGACAAGAGGGTCTACCCTTTTTCCCTTTTCGCCGAGGGGGTCTACCCGTTTTTTGTCGGTCTGGGGAGGGGTCTGCAAACGCACGTTATCCTATGCTTAAGTAATTTTGAAGCATTTAGAACCATCCAGTGAAATTGTGTGTTGCGCTTTCATTGGTCGGTTTATCTTCTCATATTTAAAGCTTTATTCCGTGCGCAAAATATGGCAATAACAATGTAAAGCATAGAAGATTTTTAACTCGTTTAATCCGTTTAATTCAATGTAAAATATCGTGAGCGAGTTTAAAGAAGTAAATTTAACCCATTCATGAAAAAGGTAGAGTTAAATTTAACTCAGCAGCTTTTTACCTCTACGTGTCATTCACGAAACGAGCAGAATTAAAAGAGTTAATTTTTAACTCTTTTCGCGCATGACGTAAGCACAGGTGGACAAGGGGGGGAAAGGGGGGAAATTTCCCCCCCCCCTCGGCGAAGTCGCCCACAAGGGGTCGCGAAATTGCTCCCACAAGGGGTAAGAAAATTGGCCACAAGGGGTAAGAAAATTGCCCAAAAAATAGGTTATACGACTAAAATTTCCAAAAATTTTCCGGCTTCACCGGAATTTTTCACTTAAAATTACTATTTTTAGCTAAAAAACGTCCAAAAAACGTGTTTTAGCTTAAAAATTGCTGTTGTTTGCTAAAAATAGGCTAAAATAGCTTAAAAATCGCTTTCAAAGGTACCCCTAAGAAAAATCGCTCTCACAAGGGGTACCCAAATTTGCTTCCACAAGGGTCAGTGAAATTTGACCTCCCGTTCAGGTATGGACGTAAGGGTTAAAAATTTTAACTCAGCTTAACTCGGCGAGTTAATTTTAACTCGTTTAACCCATTCGCGAAAAGGCTCTAACTTAGTGATTAATATTAGTGGCGATAAAATTTTACATAGTTGCACCAAAGGGTACATAATAGAATATCTAAAAATCGATATTATCTCTATTATTATGATGGCTGCATCCTCCCTAATGTATCGTAAATGTAGAAATACATGCTAATCGTAGGTGAATCGCAGAGCCCAGGAAGTACAATTTCCTCAGCCAGGTTCACTACAGCATGTGGGTGATTTTAAGTCGTACCAATATTCGAAAGAGCAAATGTTGCTTAAGTCTTCAGTCTTAAAACAGGAATATGAAATCAAAATACAGAATATATGTGTCAAAATGTTTCAGATATTTGGGATTACTTTCGCGAAAGTTATTATCAAAAATACGAGGAAAATACCACCACCTTAAAAATTTAAAAATTTTTACATTGAGCTGTTTTTCCAAATCGAAGTTATCCTCGAAATTTTCTAAAACGAAAAGCAAGACTGTAGTAAGAGCCTATTTTGGTAATTTATGAAGATTCAAGCTGACATACAACTTTTTACAGATTACATACATACATACAACTTCAGGATAAACTTTTTACGATTTGACACAAATCAGTATACCCGTAGGGTCTCTATAGATGCCAGGTTACAAACCTTACCTATAGCTTGCACAAGAATTAGAATTTTCTTTTCGTCAGCCAAACCTTTTTAAATAGTTGCCGAAATTCAATTTTAAAGATCAACTCCCTTAGATGTAGACAAGTATTTTTCTGGATATGATACATTTGCCAAATTATGATTCCTCCTAATGGCAACCGTGCAAAGCTAACTCGAGATATTACTATGCAATGACGAGACTAGCCAAATAGCCTAGCCAGCTGTCAGAAATAGACAAAATCTACTACAGTTTGGGAACGAATTCAAACTTAAGCTTGGTTCGATTGTGCCTGGGTGGCTCAATCGGTAGAGCGTTGGCCTAGACAGCCAAAGGTTGTGGGTTCAATCCCCACCTCAGGCCCGAATGTTTCGGGTCGGAGGTTCTGTAGTGACATCCTTCTTTCTTTCGTTTATAATCTTGTACTACCCCTACCCCTAACGGAAACGTTTGAACGCAAAAAGAAGTAGCTAGGAAAGTCTTATCCAATTTCAACTGGCTGTGAACTGTGCCTGTGCACTTAAGTCTAAGTGCCCAAAATGAATCACCACCTTAGGAACCGTGTCAAAAAGATCTTCAAAAATTATCGTTTACTTGATTTTATTACACGATTTTAATCATGCAGGAATAGTGTAATCGGTTTCTTTGTAGGTAGTTTTTGTAAGCAGTTTTTATTTAAGAAGCCTTTCAGACTGTGCTCAATTGAAACCTTGCAAGAAACATTTCTGCAGCATATTAACAAGCTCATGTATTCATGGCCCTGTACAAAGAACGCCAATGCAGCTGCTGGTCGGAACCAAAAAACCAGCAGCAAAAACAGTTAAATAAAATGCAAACATGTTAAAATCGTGTTAACGTTTCTACAAGGACGAAAAATTCGTGTAAATTTGAACGTTTACATGATTTTATTTTTGACATGTTTCCTTAAACGAGAACGGGGCTGGAACATTCGCAACTTTGAAATAAGTTTTTTCACATATTGTCACCAGAACGGATTACAGAATATGAACTAGGTCAATTTCCGCAATCCTGCGCTCGGAATTAGAATTGTCTGAAAATTCCCAAAAGATTATCATGGGGTTTTGGAAATTGAGTTCAAAGTGGTCCATTGCTCATTTCTTGAACTTTAGTAGTTTGAATGTAAAACATCAGTTCACTTTTAAATTCCTTACAGCCCACTATTGATCTTTGGACGTTTTGCTTTAAATTAAATTAATATTTTTGTTATCGTTTCAATGGACTTAAATTCAAGTAGCTCTTTGGAAACCACAACTATGACTGAAGTAAACTGTCTGCCTTCCTGCTACAAAATCAAGATCAAAAAGGTCTACAGTTATATTTGAAGTAATAACTGTATATTGCGTTTATGCTAAGCGTTAAGGGTACACTATGTCTCGTATGCGACATTCGAGAAAATCAATTTGACTGACCCTCTAAAAGTCGCGGTATACCGATAAAGATATATTTCCCTGAAATTATTTACTTGCTTGCGCTTAGCTGCCATCTAGCTGCCATCTTCAAACAGAAACGAACGAGTCAACGGAAAAGAATACGAAAAACGGCATTCTTTTTGCAAACCCATTGTTAAGCTTTTAAACTTGAGAAGTCTCGCAAAAACTTCAACTAATAATTTTTATTACCAAACCTATGTAAGACAAATTTGCGCCTAAAAGGAGCAATATCTTGACGTGGGGTTTCGCTTGGACTAAGACCAAAATTATTGTGCCAGTATGTGGATTACAATACTTGAGTACTCCTAGCTAGTGTTTTAGAACGGCCGGGTGGAACCGGCCGGCGGCCGCCCGCCGGCCGCCGAAAACTGTCACCGGCCGGCCGCCGGCCAACGGCCGACCGGCCGCCCGTTGGCCGTACTTGGCCGGTGTCGTATAATATTTTTCCCCCCGTGATATTTTTCCCCCCTATAGGGTATAATATTTTCCCCCCGTGATATTTTTCCCCCCTTTCAGCTATAATATTTTTCCCCCCTCTAAATGAAACCCAGCCAAATGATGCAGCAAATTTAACAGGGTCAAAGCAGCAACTCTGTTGAAATGTTGTTAAGTTGCAAGTAAAATGCTGAAAACAATTTTACAAGTTAATTTTAGTTATTATTTAATTGTTTAATTAATGTTAATTTGCATGTTAAAAAGAAATTATTTTTGCACTTGTTTTAACACTGTTTAAAAAGTGTAAAAACTGGTAATTTTTGATTAGTTTGTTAATAATTGGTTTTGTTAATAAATTAATTTTGCAACTATTAATAACTGTAAAAATGGTTTTAAAATTTTTGCTTTTCTTATTATTTGGAAATCTAACTTTTACAGTTTTTACGAGTTGGATCTTTAACAGGCTTTTTACCGTTTTTACAAAAGTTTTGTAAAATCAGCAACGCTTTTTTAATATTTTAATGCATTTTTACAACGCTGTTTCTTATTAATATATATGTATTATAAATTAACTGTATACTACAAAAATTACAATGTGAAGTTTAATTAAAGATCGTAATACAATTCTACTTCAGCGGCGATTAAATTTTTACTATCATTAATATTAGTAGAATTGCTTTAATTTATAATTTGTATAAATATACAGTTATCGTTAATAGTAAAAAATGTTCTACAAGTAAATTTAAATTTTTAAAGATCATCCTGTGATGTGATTAAGAGTGTTTGAAAACACCTAGAAAACATAAACTAAAAAAATTTAGAATTGTAGAATTGTAGAATTGTATTACGATCTTTAATTAAACTTCACATTGTAATTTTTGTAGTATACAGTTAACTTATAATACATATATAGTAATAAGAAACAGCGCTGTAAAAATGCATTAAAATATTAAAAAAGCGTTGCTGATTTTACAAAACTTTTGTAAAAACGGTAAAAAGCCTGTTAAAGATCCAACTCGTAAAAACTGTAAAAGTTAGATTTCCAAATAATAAGAAAAGCAAAAATTTTAAAACCATTTTTACAGTTATTAATAGTTGCAAAATTAATTTATTAACAAAACCAATTATTAACAAACTAATCAAAAATTACCAGTTTTTACACTTTTTAAACAGTGTTAAAACAAGTGCAAAAATAATTTCTTTTTAACATGCAAATTAACCTTAATTAAACAATTAAATAATAACTAAAATTAACTTGTAAAATTGTTTTCAGCATTTTACTTGCAACTTAACAACATTTCAACAGTTGCTGCTTTGACCCTGTTAAATTTGCTGCATCATTTGGCTGGGTTTCATTTAGAGGGGGGAAAAATATAGCTGAAAGGGGGGAAAAATATCACGGGGGAAAAATATTATACCCTATAGGGGGGAAAAATATCACGGGGGGAAAACTATTATACGACACCGTCACTCGCTTGTACTCGCAGGAGCTCGGTCGACAGAATTCGCAAAGCATAGCCGGAATCTCTTCTGGTTGCTGTTAAGGTGGGCTACGAATTTCACTAAAAGTTCGATGTTGAAAAAGCTAGCTAGTCTTTTGCCATATAATAGTATTAGGTTTAGCATAAAATAGTTTAAAGTTTGAAAGAATTCCATGCAGCGTAGCGTCCTGTGGAGCCATCAGAAGTTGGTGTTGTCGGTCCAATGCTCGACATGACACGTACACAAACTTCGACTCGCCCTGATCGCTATGCGCAAGGTACGGTACCCAAATTTTACAGACATAGTACTGACATATAGCGCTTTGATATCGTGTAAAATAATCCTTAGATCAGTGTACACTTTTCTGTGCGAAAAATTGGGTGTTGTAGGTCTATACGGGTAGAGGTTAACTAACATCTAATGAGCTGTGATTTATCAAAGGAGCCCAACTTTGCTCCAATTAATACTCCAAGTATCTGCCTTAACTTGTGTAAAAATGAGGCGATTTCGTTAATCCTTGCGTTCGCAGTGTTTGATTACATTATCGATTTTGTCGCTGTTATTCGGTGCCATTTCGAAGATGTGAGTCAATTACTCCAAAGTACTGTGGCAGAATCAGCTGAAACGTTGCGCATTACAGGCCACTGAGTGTACCAAGATGTGCAGAAAGCTTCGCTTCAATGTTTAGAAATGCCAGATTGATTTCTTGAAGTATGGATGGCGATCACTCCAAAAAGCTCTAAGACAGTTGTAAGCGCATACTGAACAAAGGAAGTGTCATATGGAAGAAAGGATTTCATATTCGGATTCAGCAGGTCAAGTAACCCCTAT
This sequence comes from Trissonchulus latispiculum, assembly GCA_030248195.1. NCBI lineage: Eukaryota > Metazoa > Nematoda > Enoplea > Enoplida > Ironidae > Trissonchulus > Trissonchulus latispiculum. The sequence continues at coordinate 28,677 of JASAND010031130.1, forward strand.
AAGCACCTTTTCGGCAAAATTGGAGACAAAAATTTTTTGACCCCATTTTTACTGCGCTTTGATAGCTTTTCAGGCCTAAAAAGAAGGGTTATTTCTTAACCCTAGCACAGTAACCGGAAAACCAAAAAACCCTGGAAACTCACTGTTGCAGTTTGCCCCTATTATGGCCTAATATTTGGTAAAAGGCTAGGGGCAGGCTAGGGGCTGTCAATTTTGTTAGATCGAAAACGGCGCACGGTCACATCGCAACTTTTTGCCAAATTTCAAAATTTGAGCTGTTATAGCTGAATAAGGAAGCAACGCTCGAAAGCCGAAATACTTTTAATATTTAGCACTAGTAACAGACAACATTTATGGCTCAAAGTTTCAAAATTGGTCAAACCGTTGATCCACCAGAGCTGAAAAACCTTTTTGAAAAATCCCATTTTTCCCACCAAAATTTGTACTTTGGCTTCCTGCCAAAAACAGTGTAGGTGAGATATATTGTTGCCCACCCTAAACTTTTTTGCTTTGATATGTTGGCTAACGTCGGGGGGGGGGAAGTAGCTTTCTCGTAGCCGTGTAGCGGAATGGTTAAGGCGTTGGACTTCGGATCGAAAGGTCCGAGGTTCGATTCCCACCTTAGCCGTAATGAAGTTGCACTGTTTCCTTGAGCAAGAAACTTAGGCTACAGCTCCGCCGGTCGGATGAGGAGTTAAATTGGTGGGCCCGTGTGCTGTCTTGCTGGGGGCAGTGCACGCTAAAAAACCCTTATTCCACTTATCGTCAAGAGTAGGGCGCGGAGTCCCGGTGGAAAGGCACCTCCATCCCTGGGATCAACCAGTACCCTTGCAATGTGAACAACCTACCCCCTGCGAAGGGGTGCTGGGTGCAACTGAGTCAAGTACTCATTGGTCTCATTTCCCGTGGCTTGCTTCCTGATCCCCCTCATCTGCGCTAGAGACCTGGAGCGCCGAAAGGCGCTGTGCTCCTATGCCACGCGCATGAGCAGTTAATGGAGGTAGACAGCCCGGAGCCGAAAGGCCAAGATGGGTCCCCTCCAGCCTCCCACTGTGTGGAGTGCATCCAGGCAACATAGCGAGAGTCATACTAGATATGGCTGATGATGTGAAGCAAGGGTTCTATACCCTGAGTATAGGAGTTGATCCTGATCGGCCACCTAATTCGACGACGACGACGACGAAATAGCTTTCTCCGACGATGTCGTGCCAACCCCTTCGTCAACCCCCTGGGTGTTAGCTATGGTGTGCTTATGCGGAAGCCTGACAATGAAATCCGGGGCATGTAGCCCTTTGCCAAACAAGTAATTTTGCAAATGGAATATGGAAAACTACTTTTAGATTACTCTTTTATAAATTTTTGATTTTGCGAACTTAAGGGGGGGCTACTTGGGTCAAACGTTCGACCTCTCTCTCGATTTCGCTCAAATTGTGCCCATTGATACCCCTTAGGGTCCTACAAAAACCATTGAAATTTGAGGCGAATTCGTCCAGGAACAAAAAAGTTACGGTCATTCAAAATTTCCAATTCCTATTGAAAATAGCTCAAAATCCGAACTTTATATTTTTCGCTTCTGGCAACGATAACTTACTCAAATCAAAACCGTTCGAAACATTCTATAGCTCATTTTGTAGCTAAATACAATATCTAAAACTTGTTGAAGAGCTTTTTTCAAATTTCGGGTTCTAACTGTTGTAGTAATCATTTATGTGAGAGAGTCCACCCAAAACACTAAAATTGAAAAATCACGAAGATACGGTTTTCGACCGATAACTGGAAACAGCTACAAAATGGACGTTTCTGCCAAGAAGAAAAGTTGTTTAGAATTGAAAAAGCTATCGATTGATGTACATATTGTGCATATTTGTAAATTTCGAAAAATTTCGAAAATGTCACATTTTGACTTATTTTTGGGGCTGCTTCACGGAAACGATTATTACAACAGTTAGAAGCCGAAATTCGACTAAAGTTCTCCGACAAGTTTTAGATATTGTATTTAGCTACCAAAATGAGTTATAGAATGTTTCGAACGGTTTTGATTTGAGTAAGTTATCGTTGCCAGAAGCAAAAAATCTAAAGTTCCGATTTTGGGCCATTTTCAATAGGAATTGGAAATTTTGAATGACCGTAACTTTTCTGTTCCTGGACGAATTCGCCTCAAATTTCAATGGTTGTTGTAGGACCCTAAGGAGTATCAATGGGCACAATTTGAGCGAAATCGGAGAGGGTCGAACTTTTGACCCAAGTAGCCCCCCCCTTAAGTTCGCAAAATAAAAAATTTATAAAAGAATAATCTAAAAGTAGTTTTCCATATTCCATTTGCAAAATTACTTGTTTGGCAAAGGGCTACATGCCCCGGATTTCATTGTCAGGCTTCCGCACAAGCACACCATAGCTAAAGTCGTCTATTCTGCAATGCACTGATTGGAAACAACTGCATTCCACACTAACTGAGCACAGACTGCTGTTATCATTAAGGAAACGAATTTGCATTGCAGGTTTCAACAAGTTTTAGTCAACCAAAGGGGGACCTTTGAAAATGATTATTGCAAAGGGGGTTCCATGAATTAAAAAACAATCTGGACTAATAAAATTTAATTTTCGATTTCTTGAGCCAATGGCAACAAAGCAAATAAAGGCAAATTATTGCAAATTTTCAAGCGGCATTTCGAGTACAAAATTCTAACTCTACGCCCCCTGCGTTTAAAAACAGCCACTTAAATGATCATTGTGTTGAGATTAGTGCATAAATTCTGCGTAGCACTGAAACAGTTCAAAATGAGATTGATTCGATCACAAATATCTCGACTCTAGGCGAGATAATAATAAAAATTGAGAAAGTTATAGCGCTTCAAATACGAAATAATTATCGCGGTGAGCGCATTTCTAAAAATTGAAATTTTGTCCACATTAGTTCTTTGAATTTATTTGAAATTTCCAGAGACAAATATATATAATAATTTTAAAAAGCTGTAAATAGGTCAGAACACAATCAGTACATGCAAGAGTACATAATGATAAGAGTGTGGCAAGCGTCACATTCTATGCAATGAAGGCAAAAACTATGCTATGCGCGCTAACGGCTTACCCCCCCACAAATTGGCCCCCTCTCACACCGCCCCTATACGTACGTGGTCCAAACGGGAGTCGCTCACTGCTTTGCATAATTACACGCTGAAATTAACAGGGGCCCAATTTGGGGAGGGGGTGCAAGCGTGTATGCTTAACACATAAATGTACAAAATATACTAAGCGAGTAAGCGGCCCCCGTTTGGAACTATGTACCCATATAGAAGCGGTGTGAGAGGGGGTCAATTTGTGGGGGGGGGGGGGTAAGCCGTTAGCGCGCATCACATAGTTTTCGCCTTCATTGCATAGAGTGTGACGTTTGTCACACTCTTATCATTATGTACTCTTGGCACATGTAAAATAAACACCAATCAACGTTTACTATAAATTGAGCATCTTATAGCAAAACTGCGGCGAAATGTCCAAATGTGTTGTACCGGATTCAATTTTGATGCCATTTTCCGAAGAAACCAAAATGCCACTCCTGCCCCCTCAATTAAATGCTTTGCCCATGTTTACTGATGGTTAAGTAAAATACCCTACTTCATTAACTTTATTAACGTTCACTGTTCGTTTCTTCCTGCTAAGCCATTAAGCTCCTTGCCATCTGTGCACTGTGACATAATCGATGATAAAGTGAGCAGGAAACGGAGTGCTTTCATCCGGCGAATATCCGGCATAATTTCCGCCCACAGCCAAATTCATGACCAGATGCATTGGCTCTGCCGGAATCTTCTTCTTGTCTGTAACTCGAACCTTTTGAACTCCGTCCACAAACCAGACTACCTGGTTTGGATCCCAGATTATCTGAAATCATAGACAGTAATCGCATTAGTCAGCTTGCAAGCAAAGCATAGCGGAGTTTCGAATTTGTTGTCTCTTTCTACAGCTGTCATCTCACAGTCTTGATTTTTTTAGAAGATACACTGGAACCAAATAGTTTCCTGGCCCTATGGATTCTTCGTAGCAACAAAACAATAGTTATCTATCATTCAATTTTCCCGCCTGAAGAGATTAGCATTAGAAACGTATTACAAGTTTGTGCCTGAAATATAATCAACAAAAGAAACCATACTTTAAATGTGTGAAAATCGTCAGTGAAATTTGGCCCATCAAAAGCTTTCAAAGTGTAGTCATTATGTGGATATTTGCCATAGTGAACGGCAAATGTGACCCTGTTCTCTTTGTCACCTCTGGCTTCAAGGACATCAATCTCGGGAGGCCAGGTGTCGCAAGGCTCGGCCGCCGGGCAATCCCTTTGAACCAGCCACAGTGCTGGCCACAGTCCTTTTCCTTTCGGCAACTTAACCCGCCATTCTACCTCCCCATAGAAAAGCTCAAACTTATGTCGAGTATCGACACGACCAGACGTATATTTTCGACCTTCCACTTCGCGCTTCCTGGCTCGAAGAAAGATAAACCCATGTTCCTGAAAACTGTAAAATACTGTAAAGATAAACCCATGTTCCTGAAAAGTGTAAAATACTGTAAAGATAAATCCGTGTTCCTGAAAAGTGTAAAATACTGTAAAGATAAATCCATGTTCCTGAAAAGTGTAAAATACTATCAAGAACATTACAAATAGTTGTTAGCCGTATTCTCCTTTCTTTAGCCGTCCGTTACATTTCAGTTTACTCAGTAAATGGGTTAATAATTGATTCTGAAACAAAAATTAAACTGAATACGATTTTCTATATAGTATATGTGCTCGTACTTGCCAAACATCATCTCGGCTATAATATTCAAGCTCATTGTTCACATTGCTGGGTTTATCAACAATATTCCATTTAGCTGTATCAACGCGGCCACCATTAAAGTCATCCCGAAATACTTCATGATATATCAATTGGCTGCCGCTGTCAATGCAGCTCAAAAGTGTAATCAAGATACAAATTAGCATTCTAAAACAAAAGTCCAAAAATAACATAAAAATGATAAAAAAATTACTTAATCAGAATTAGATTAAATTAAATTTTAACTTAATAGTTTGCTATTTGCAAGCAATAGTAAATATCTAAGATGCCGTACTTTTGTTGGCGCAATGTTTTTTGCGCAACAATAAATAATAAATGTATTCGCATAAGCAATAATAAATGTATTCGCATAAGAATACATTTATTATTCACTATAAACTGCAGTGATACAATACAAATAAAACTAAAATTACTGCCATTTAAGCGAATACATACTTGTCGGAACCATCACCATTCTGCAGTTTGGGTTTTAAACAAAAGCAACGAAATTCCGAAAGGACCTAGTCTAACAACTAGACTTCTGTTCAGGAGAATTTAAATTTTTCATTTTTCCTTATTCAAAGTTGTAATGAATGGTAAACAAATCCATCCAAGAATCAAAATTATATTGACATGTAAAATCACGCCTTGCGTCTTAAGTTTGATTACATCCAAGGTTTTTAGGCCATAGCTTAGGCCACGCCTCAATTTCGGAGTTGATGGCCTAGAAAGTTTGGCCATCGAGACCATTTAGCCTAAATTTTTGAGAAAAACACATTTTATTGATTTCTAAGAAAAGTAGTTTTTAAAAAACTTCCGCACTCTCGGCGCGACTTTGGGCGTTTTTTCTTGCATTGCGCCAACTAGTTACATTTTTTATTTGAACTTATTATCACCCAGAGTACATAATAACTAAGAGTGTGACAAGCGTAGAGCTCTTAGTTATTAGGCTTGTGGACATGATCTGCACGATAACGGCTGACCCCCCCCCACAAATTAGACCCATCACTTCAAAGAAATTCGCACGCTATGCCTACATTCTAAAGCTCGAAAACACAAATACTCAGTTGGTTCAGTGTGCGTCTGTTGCGAGCTTCAGCACACAAGCATAGCGTGCAAATTTCTTTGAAGTGATGGGTCTAATTTGTGGGGGGGGTCTGCCGTTATCGTGCAGATCATGTCCACAAGCCTAATAATTAAGAGCTTGACGCTAGTCACACTCTTAGTTATTATGTACTCTTGTTATCACTCGCTGCTATATCGCGTTATCACGTGCTAGCTAAGTTACGATTTGGTTATCGCAAGGTTTTCATAAATCTGTGTTCTTTTTTCCGTTGAATTTTCTTCTTTGATTTCTATGTTTTGTGTTTGTTTGTGTTATGCTTCAACATGCTTTAACTTTTGAATTCATTCATAGGTTCTTGATTATTTTACTATACTTCTGTTGAGCTTACTATATAATACTGCATCTATGCAGTCGCGGTCCTGTTTTTGTCATTTTTAGGTCAAAACGTACAAGTCTCTTATAATGGGATATTGCCTATAAGGCTGCCATATTCGATTGTAGTTGGTGGGGATAGTGTTTGTTCAATTGGACGATTTCTTGCGGCTCTTGCTCCTTTCAGCTAGAGTGTGAAAATGTTGGTTTATGCGTGAACAAGGACGGGCAATTTTGCATTTTTACTTGTATGTTCCAGCGTAGAGAAATATTTGTTCATTCACAACATTTGCACTCTCACAGCTAATATTTTACAGAAACATCCGTGCTACATCCAATAAGAGTAGTTCTTTCTGGCAATCGAAATTGACAAGTATAAAGTTGAGCTCTTCAGGAATACATAATTAAAAAATTACAATAATAATTATTTAATCAACTCAATTAAAGCTGTTGTTGGTCAAAAAACTAGCTGAGCAGACTGCGGTTCAGGCTTTTGAAGAGCCAGGGCAGATTCGACGTAGACAGCTCTCTCCACCTGCACATTGTGAAGCAGATGTCATATTGATTTTGAAAAAATTCAAGTTTTGAAAGAAAATAAATTCCAATCTTGGCCGGGTACTGTGTGAGAAATTGCTGGTCACATCACCAAGAATCAGCGCATCTAGTCTGACAACACTACTTGTTGTGACTCCAGCACAACTGTTTAAGGAAGCATTTGATGATGAAAACATGTTTAATAGCTTTAACTGCCTGAATGAATTAGTTTAGAAATTCGTGTTCTGTGACTAAATTTCCCGCTATATATATATATATATATATACACACACACACACACATATATATATATATATATATATATATATATATATATATATATGTATATATATATATATATCTTGGTGATGCAGTGTGAACGGTTGCATTGTTGGCAAGATTGCCACTGCTCCTAATTGATTGCCTGCAGATTGTTAGTGTGAACCGGACTTTAAAATGGTCGTCGAGTATCAGTCTTTTCTATTTCGGTGCACCAGATCTACCAATGCGTCTTTTAGTTATTCAGAATACGTTATCAGTGATAACCGATCACTGGTTTGTTCAAATAATACTGCTCCAACATCACATTGTTGCAATATTCGGCATTCTAAAAGGCAAATTTCATAAAACTGATTAGTTCCACTCATTCAATGTTCGTACTAAAAATTGGAAACTGCAACTGTAATAACTTTTAACAAGCCAAGAAGTAAAATTGTGGTCCAGAGATTTCAATTTAGTGCGAATAACGGTAAAATAAGAAACTTGTTACAGCTTTCAGATCGTTAAGAGTGCTCCAGACTATTTACCAAGAATTTAAATAGCAGTGACCGGAACCAGTATATGCCTGTTAGAGATGGGAAACACGTAAGCTGTGCTATTAAATTACATTGTTTATGCTTCCATTCCTTCCGTGGTGAACGGATTAAATACCGCTACGATTCCTTGTAAATAATAGTGGATTTGCATGAATATTGGTGGGAGCTAAAACGGCTGCCGTTAAGCAAATGTATTTATCGCTACTAAAGGTTTTTGTTTATTTCTCATGCTTAGATTATCTGCAAACAAGCAGTCTAGATAGGTTAGCCACGTTTAGACAAAACAAGTTGGCCTACTAAGTTTATAGTCTTGAAAAAGGTGACAATCTCAGGGCTTTCATGAGGCTTTCATTCCGAAACGTGGAAGCTGATCCCAAGGTTAAAATATCCCACTGTCATTACGGAAATTTAGTATTTCAAAGTAAAATTCCAAATCTCGCTATTTTTAAATTAAAATGAAATTAGAAAGTATTATGAAGTCATAACAATTATAACTAAGCCAGAAATTGAGAAAACGTTTTAATCCTTGATCATACAATCTTTTAGTTTGTCTGCATCTATCTGTTCATGTCTGCCAAAAAATTGGTGGCAACCCCCATAAATGGGATTAATGGTGCTTTAACAAGTGGGGCCCCCACTAAAAACACTCAAATATAAGCATCGGTGTTGGTATTGGCTCCAATTGATTAAAGTTTTGGTATTGGCCATAAATTCAAAGCTTTACTTATGACTTAATACAGTCTGCAGGAGGCTATCTAAAGTAATTATTTCACACTGACCAATAGCTTTGGTTTACAGTTACCGTTTTTCAATTTCTGTGTCATCCTTTGCCACATACCTAGCTGTGCTTAGCGCTTATAACATCGTGAGAGTGTTTAGTTATATGATCTATGGCAAAATGTTTGGCATGTTAATAGTTCCTTGTTCACATCGACCTTGTGTAATGTGGGTAATAGCGTCCCCGCTATCACCCCCCTTCCAAGTGCTTTCCCAAGTCCCACTTTCGCTGGTTTTCCTAAAAACTCCCCCCAAAATCCCTAAAATTTCCCATAAATATTGGCACGGCCCATCCTCATACCCTGTTTGGTGAATTTCAACGCGTTCGGGTTGAAATTCCAAACTTCATCCTTTTTGCCTTTTCCCAAAATTTTGTCCTGTCCTTTCCCTTGCCCTGGGTTTTTCGTGACACCCCCTTCTTTAGTTCACCCTTAAAAACACCCCCTCCTTCCACTATTGTTATTGTCGTAATACTTGTCCGGTACTTTCCGCACTCCAGCACACCCCCTATTCCACAATTTCCCCCCTAGGAAGCACACCCACACCCCCCCTAGCGATTTTTTTCATTTTTCTGTTTATGTATGCACTGCTCTTTATATGTTTCAGAGCTGGTGCTTCCGTGCAATTTCGGTGCCTTATTTTATATAGTAGTAGATTAGTGGGCTCCGAAGTTGATCCTTGCTTAATTTGGTGCTGGTCTCTGGCTTTTCTATGAGCCGGAGAAATTCCATTAACTTCCGCGAAGGATCCATTTGGCCCCGAATACGACGACCTGACCCTCCTCAGCCCTTGGACGTCAACAGCTTTGCCCAATTCCCCGAGCTTGACCAAGCTTTTTGGAACCCGGTGCTACAGATGAGCCAGAACTCCCCTACAAGAGAGACTGGGCAGCCCGGCTCTCAAACCCTCCCCAATACCCAGTCTACTTCTGAACCCGGTCCCCAACAATCTCCTGCGGGCCCGTCCGCGGAGACCCCGTCCCGACCCCACGCGACTGAATTCCTCCTTGTGAACCCTATTGTACGGTACACAGACCACCCCCCAGTCCCTAGCCCCGGTTCAGTTTTATCGGATGGCGGCAGACCGCCGTCCCGCCCAGCTGGTACTCCGCCGGCTGACACCCCTTCCCCCGCAGCTAACCCCGACAATGGGATACAAGGTGCAGTATCCCAAGCCCAAGCAATACAGGCCGCGCAGGCAGTGCAGACACCCCCAGTCTCGACTGCCCCTCCCGGCCTGAGTAACTTATTCTCCCTTCGCCCCCAAATGTGCCAATTCCCGACGCCAGAGTTGGCACAATCGCCTACCTACAGTCATGCCTCCACCACCTCTTGCCGGTCAATTGATTCCCAAGCGTATAACGAGGCCCATGCCTCTCCCCAAGTGCCCCAGCAACCTGGTCCCGCCGGGTTTGCTTCCCCAGTGCTGGCAGCAGCACCCGACATCCCCCATACATCCCGGAAAAAGTACCCCCCGGTTAAACTACGGAAAGCCAAGTCCTTTGACATGTTGCTCGCCGAGGAGTATTCTGACGAAGAACCCCAGAACTCCTCTACCCCGGACCCGGAACAGGCGGACATGGATCCGTCTGTCGTCGACGCGTCGCGCGCAGCCGCGGGCGCCGATGAACCCCCGCCCAATCAGCCCCAGGCGGACCGGTCCGAACCTATGGACCAGGACCAGTCCGCCCCGGATAATCCAACCTCCCACCAGGATGAACCTTCCCATGTCGAGGAGCCTTCTGTCGGAGAGCCCGACGAGGAGGCCTTAATGGATCAGTCGGCTCCACGGTCCCAGCCCCCCAACCTAGCCAGGCCTCTCACCCCGAGGAGCTGGCACCCCCAACCGCCACTGCTTCCCCAAGTCCAGCGTACCCCGCCCGAACTGGACGCGAAATGGGAGCAATCCCCCGACGTCGTCCTACCCAACAGCAACCCTCCCCAGCCGCACAGGCGCCCAACCCACGACCTGAACCTACCCCATCCCACCCGGAGGGAGCTTCGAGGCAGCCTCGAGATGCTCCCGCTCAGCAAGGGATAGCCCCGGCTGAGGACCCCGAAATTGAATACATTGACCCCACCGCCGGACCTACCTTCACAGTGGGTCCATGCCCCCCCCAATAGTCATCATGCTCAGCGTGTGTTCTACCGGGACACAGCTGACGATGCCACCTTTTATGCCCAACAATTTGCCTATGCGGCAGTGAATGGTTCAGCGTCCGCCGGGACCCAGTTTTATGATGCAGCCCATAACTTGGGTCAAGCCCTTTCCCGCCTCCCTCCCGGCGCGAGCCAACTCCCCCAGCAATACCGGAACGCTGACCCCATCCCAACCGGCCCCCGATGTCGGATAATCGCCACGATGGGTGATTTCTTCTTTTATTTCCCAGAAATGACCCATATGATGGCCAATAGTTATGCAGTGGCCCTCGACGTGGAAGGAGGCAATGACTGGCAATTTGGCCTCCCCCAGGAATATACTGTTAATGTCCTCCAGTTGATGGGACCAGTCCACGCCCCCCACCTCCAAGACCAGACAATGTATGTCATCCTGGTCAGCTTCATCCTTACCCAACTGGAGGATTATTTCCCATTCCTTACCCTCCTTGTCAATTTACTGTCATTTCACCCTATGACTCGCCTGATTACCCATGGAGCCCCAGGTGATGCCCGGCGCCTGTCAGGGTGTCTGGGCATACCCCACCTGGACATGAATATGGTGGAGCTGCAAGAGTTTCTCGAGTGGGTAGCACGCTTGAGACGAGCCGCAGCTCCCCAAAACCCTCAGGTGCTCCGCGAAATGCCCACCTGGCCTAGCCAGACCACCGACCGGGCAGGCTATTTGCGCGGACCACCGTCCCACCTATCCCGCCTAACGTCGGAGTACCATTTCCCCAACCCTAAGGAACATACCTGTTGCACCCAGGGTATGGATCCCCTCCCCCACATTCAAGACATCGCGTATGCCGCACACGATGTCTACACCCACGCTATACTGGCTCACCGGGCAGCCCGGCAAGTCAACATCCACGACCTTCAGCTTGCCCTTCAATTGTCCTCAATTGATGTTGCCTATGGTCCCCGTGGAGTCCAAGACGTCGAACAGCACCGTCGTCTTGGAGCCGGTCCCATGACCCGCGCCCTAGAATTTACAGCCCTCGATACCCGCCCCTCCCGACGTCAACGCCGGGAACAGGAGGCCATCTATGAGGAGGTCATGTTCGTCGGTCCTGTTGAAGTACCGGCCCCTGGTCCGTCCCCGCTTTGGTCCCTCAGTTTTGACCTTGACCCCCCTGTCCAATATCCCCACGTCCTTCGCGGGGCAGTGTTCTGGCCGCTTGTCCAGTTCATCTGCGATTGGTCTCAGTGGCACTACCCCCAACGCCCGTGGGTCGACATTGACTGGCGACGGGTGACGACTGCACGTCATGGTCGACCCCACCCCAGGGACCCGTCCAACCGCCACCATCGACAGCAAACCCCGCCTCCCCTCCCTGCTCAAGTCCGAAACCGCCAACGCTCCCTAGAGCGCAGCGATACTTCCGGCAGTGCTCAATCCGGCGCGAGCGCTGCCTCCGGTTCCAGCCGTGCTCAGGCCGCGAGCACGCCCCCTCCCCCACCCCCGCCCCAACCTAGACCACGGCCTAAGTCCCCGCCTCCCCCTCAGCAACAGACTCAGAGAAGAACGTCCGCTCACCCTCACTCCCTAAGTGAAGTGCCACAGAGACGTAGTGCCTCCCGACACCCTAGAGCTAGCGGTGGTCCTGCTCCCACACCGCTTATTCCCCCCAGTGGTGAATGGTTGTCCCCACCCCCTCAGTTATCCGGATCAGCATCTGGCCGATCTGGAACCCGCCAGCCAACCGAGGTCGCTTCAGGACGACGTTCGGCGGCTTCGTCCACTTCAATTGAGATTATAGCAGAAGTACAGCGGCCAACCCAAGCCGCCACCCTTGAGGCTCAGCTGGCGGCGGCCCAGCGAGGGGTAGCCCCTCCTGCGCCAACTGAGCACCGATCCCGATCGACTACCCGGAAATCCACCCAACAAGCTCGTCAGGCTTCGCGATCCCGCCCTCGCCCTACAGAGACCCCCCGTGACCTACCGACGTTCCCTTGGGCCACGGCTGCTCCCACATCCTCGTCCCGTGCATCACAGAGAGCGTCTAGTACTAGACGCCAGACGCCTCAACAACAGGAATCCCAATACCTCTTCCCAGCACAAGCGACCCCTGGGGTAGCCCCGGGGCGAGCTAGCCGTGCTGCCTCTGACCTTAACAGTTCGTCCGGTGCCGCCTCGGTTGGGTCCGAAGACCTGGCCTCTAACCTGGAGCGAGCTTTGGCTATGGCCACTACCCCTCAGGTTGAAATGGAATACTATTATGGCCCTCTCGACACGGACATCCCCCTCCAACCGCCGGCACCGGGATGTCCCCAGTTTGTCCATTACCCTCACTTAGTGGCCCAAGAGGTTACGATACCCCCGAACCCGCCCACTGCCACTACTGCACACCCTCTCCCAGCGGAACAGGCCCAGCCTACCGTTGCGATTGGGCGCCTCCTTACGGCCCCGACCGCAGCCCCGACCGCCCAAGTCCCTAGTCCTTTGATAGCCAGTGTCCAGCCCATTAATGCCCGCGCTGTGATGCCAGGCGCGGATGAGCTGGACCTGCTGGCCATCGACCCTGAAATCTACGATGAGATTCCGGAAAATACCCTCCCTATGTTCGAGCATTTCATCCGTTATCTCCTGGATGATAGGACCGACGGATATACCGGTCCTTCACGCTACCTCTTTGCCCCGTCCCATATCTACCATACAGCCCCCCGCCCGGCAACTGCTGCCGTGCGATTGGCTGGTCCCGATAACCGACCCCAATACTTTGTTGATGAGCGTATTGGCGTCCTTAGCCGGGGTATGGTAGATTCCCTCCAGCAAGCTGGGAGCGACCAGCTACGCCTATACTTAGTCGCCCCCGCCCTTGATCGACGGTCCCCCAATTTTGACCCGTCAGCCTTTGTTCATGCCGCTCGTGCCGGGCAGCCCGTGCACTGGCAAGTTCAAAGAGCTATCCAACCCTCCGAGTCCCTTTCCTGGCCCGAGGCGACTATGATGTGGCAAGCCGATGATGGCCGCGTGCGGGCTAGTCCGCTGTATATCGTGGCGACCCTTAACACCCTCCACCCCGGTGATGAGTATTTTAGTACTATCACTATCCCAGCTGAACTTTCAGGAGATGAGATCACGGCCCGGGAGCAACGGCGCCGTGATTTCCAAACCCGTAATGTCGCCCCCGGACCGGAACTTGATCAGGCAGGTCTGATCGCCCAACCTCCTCGTTACCGCGGCATCCCCTATAACACAGTTGCTGGCCGTTTCGCCTTTGAACAGGATAATGCAGTAGCGGCAGCGGTTCGGGGCCCGTCCCAACCGCTCGCCCCACCCCAACTGCTCGCCCCGTCTCAACCGCTTGCCCCCCCCAACCGCAACCCGAGCACCCGGTTGCTGCTCCTGCCCCTAGACACTTTGGCCCATTCCCGGTGCGACCGGTTACAGTTGGCCGCCCTAGCCAACCACCCTCGCAGCCTGACCGAGCTCCCGCGTCAGAACCCCAACCGATGGATACCTCTAGCCCCCAGTTGATTGCACCATCAACTGGACCCGGTTCACAGCCCCCACCCTCGAAGCGGCTGCAAACACAGCAGCCGTCTCAACCACCCATGGGTCCGCAGCGGGCGACCCCCCCATCCCTGCTCAGTTTGACGGTAGCCAAACCAACCCCGGCCCCAACCCAGCGACCGACGTCTGCGTCCGTCGCCCGTTCGGACACAACGAAGAAGCGGCGGCGCAGTGGTTCCCGGCATCGTGCCGTGGCCCAGGCCGCGGCCGACGCCTTTCCCCGTACCCGACAAATGTCGATTGGCCATTATTATGGTTCCCAACGCCCAGACCCAATGGAGTCCCCGTCGAGTCGGCCTTCTAGCCGGACACCCTCCGAACCCACCCTTGTTGCCAGTGATGACGACGCGAGCCAGCCCCGCCCCCGCGCCTCCTCATCTTCCAAACCGACGAAAGAGCCGGTGCCTGGTGTTCCGCTGACCCGTGAGGAAGCTGAACATTTTCTGTCCACCATCTCGCGGGACAATTTCCCATCCTACCGGGAACTCCTTCATGCCCATTATGTCCTCCGGGACGCGGAACGCTACGGCCGCACTGCTTTTTCTCGGTTGGGAGCTAATACCCAACCCACCTACCCTCCTTTTGCCCCGACAGTACCTACGGCTGACATGATAGCTCACCTAGCCCCTGTCCCTCCCCCTTGTGTCTATTATCGGGATTTTGGCAACCAATGGGATGTCGCCCGGTTGCCTACCCCTGCCACCGGCTATCATGAGACGGTCCATCCCGTTCTTAACTCCTTCCGCCAGGTGGCTCGCGCCTGGTTCGCGGAAATCGCCGTGACCTGTGCAGAGTTGCCACCCGACTTTGCACAGCAACTCCACCAACGAATGAGAGACATGTTTCCGGTCATCACGTCCTACTTCACCGTGCAGGTCCATGCCAGCCCGGTGGATCCCCGGTTGTTCCGTGCAACCTGGACTTTTGCCCCCCTCCCAGTCCTTGGTTCCTATGGCCCTTACCCCAAGGTGACCGTCTCTCATGACTCCAATTCCCGTACCCACGCCCACGCCCAATGTCTCAAGGAATGCCTCCCTGAGATTACTCCCTATACCCATCTGTTTAGCCGAGCGGATAGCCGGTTTCTTCGTTCTGTGTGGATCGAAGCGTATAAACAGATGGAACGCCAAGCGGCCATGGCCGACGCCCATCTCCATTGGTACCAACCCGGTGTCGAGGGGGTCCTCGACGTCCCCAGTTCCCATTTCGCCCACCCCTACTTTCGTTATAAGGCTCGCCTGTCCTTTGTCCACCGCCCTGAACGAGGTATCCAAATCCCAAACTCCCCGGACCTCTACCCCACCGGCGAGCACGGCTATCAGACCCGCAAGTCGGACTATGTGAAGCGGGATGATGTCGTGCAGTATATCCGTAACCACCCCCAGACCCCAGGGGCTGTGGTTAAAACCCAAGTGTCCCAGATGCTGAACTCGTCCCCAGAGTCCCTGAAGGCCAACTGGGCAGGTGGCCTCAATATCCGAGCTATGATCCGCATAGCTTTCGAACTCCTCTACGAGAATCCGTCCGTTCAGGAGTACCTCGTTACCTACCCCACCACCTCACCCTTGCCGAGTCCTCGGATGACCCACTCTGGGGTACTGGAGTCCTAGCCCCCCTCATCGACGGCCAACCTGCCGCATCCATTAGCGAAATGGATCCTAGAGGTTTATCCGGACCCTTGCGACCCCGCCGTATGGACCTTGCCATAATGTTGCCGGATGGATCTGGCTGAAGTCCTCCTCTGGTTCCTCCAAGGCGGTCTAGACGATTTCCTCTTCCTAGACCCCAAGACCCGCGAACCCCTGACCCAAGCCCAGACGCCGCCTTCCAGGACATCCTCCGTCAGCGAAACTGCTTTACGGCTGAGCGCCGCCGCCGTGGTCAATCCCATCCACCTTTCTTCGATGATCGCAACCCTCCGGCCGGTATCCGTGCGGCCCCCCTCGTTAAAGCCATTAACCTGGCATAGCATTTTTATGGCCGGTACCCATCCGAACCCCGGTCCGAAGATGTATACTGCCTTACGGCAGGTATAACCCACTACAATCCTGCCTTCCCCCAATTGGCGAACGAACCCTTCCGATCGATCCTCGCTCCCCGG
>JASAND010031134.1:0-17232 GCA_030248195.1 Trissonchulus latispiculum
CCCCATATTTTACATCAACATTCCTGTTTCCGTGTTGTCCAGTCGCCGTAGCAAGACCTAATTTGGTTGTAAACGCAGAAGCACAAATCACAATTTTCAATACAGTACTGTCGATTTCCAAAGAGAAACGCATAGAATTTGGCAAAAGAAGAGTTATTCATGAACCGGGAAAGAGCTAGGCACATAGCGCAATCCCATCAAAATCAGCATCTACTATCAAAGCACATAAGAAAGCATATGGTAAACCTGGTCTTTGTCTATGTCAAAGCTGAAGGAGCCACCAAAATTTTGGAAATTTACAAAGGTTAAAAATTGATAAAAACATTCAAAATAAGAACCCTCAAAAATTGAGTTTTAGCACCGAAATTAATGATTGTAGAAGTAGACCAAAACAAATCAGGCCAAGACGCAGCTTTTCGAAATAGAATCAAAAAAAGCTGAAATATATAGTCAAATTTATGGGCACATTTAAGGTGGTGGTATCCTTTTGTGCAGTGCTTTGTGGTGATTTTTTGAAACGCAACTTTCGCAATTTTGGGAGTTGGAAAGAGCTTTCTACATCGTTATAAAGCTTACAATCTGTACATTTACATGAGCTTACGAAACTAGCAACATTAACACAAAACTAGCAAAAATTTTTGGACATATACTGACATCTGACAGGCTGAATATAGACCAAACATTTTTGAACATCGATTTCTCAAAAGTGTAGAATCGGCCAAAACTCTTTCTTGTGCTATGATATGAAGGACATATGGGCCAAGGGACATTTTTGGATTTGGCTCAACAAGCCTCAATACTCCAGAAAATCCGGCAAACGTGCTGTGATACGAAATTTCGTAACTTTGTATTAAGTTTTCTCGCAACTGGATATGTTTTAGATCAAACCAAGAAAAATGAACCTCCGCAATAGTGCGAATTTTCATCCAGCCCAAAATCACTCAAATCCATTGGGTAGCTTTTGACAAACCGATGCTCAAAACAAAATAATTGCAGTTTTTGCCAAAACGTTTTTCGGCCAAATCTCTAGCTTAAGCAATGAATCCCAGCTAATAGGCATTGATAAAATGGGTAATTAGACCGCCTATCGATTGAGTTATATTATGTACTCTTGGTATAAATGAACGAAAATTGTCCGTACGATTTGGCAGTAATTTTGAAAAACTGATTTCCTCGAAAATGGCCGTTTTTACCCCACAAATCCTTTTTGGCTTATACTGACTTAAACACTAGAGATAGCTCAAAGGTTGTAAAAGCAAAAATGTTATCCTCCATCCTGTTATCCATCCTTAACAGCCAATCTGATGTACCGACTATCTACTGAGAGTATAAGGCCAAAAACCGAAAATTTCTTATCTTTTCACCTAAAAATGTGGGACTGGTCCCAGAATGCTAAACAGCAGCAAAATAGCATATTTGGAAAGTTTCATCTACTTTCATAAAGAATTGAAGCCTATAGGGTCAAATTTACACAAAAGGAAACCACCACCTTAAACAACAAAAGCCTGAACAAGCGGAAAAAGGGTGGCAGGCTAGATGTGGGGATACCCAAGTAAAGAAAATAAAGCAAATATGCTTAACAGGTCAAGGCAACATTAAAGCAAAATTTGCGTGACCAGCAAGCAAAACTAATACTAAAATTACTGAAAAATTAACAGCGTATTCACGGCAATATCAGTTAACAAGACTGTAAAATAAACGAAACAAACGTCTAACATTGTAGCACCAATTACTATATAATATGAAAGCAGAAACGTAGTCTATGCCTTAAAAGAACTGTGTACATAAACATAAAAAGCAGCTAAAACATTAGGTACTATTCTCAGTTACTGTGATTTTTTACTACTATCAACTATTCTGCTCTGATTAACCAAGGCCGCTTCCTTGCTGATTCGGTCGTAAGTAGCCAGCATGAGATTTCGTGTTCGTTCACTCAGATCAGTAACATCCTTGGAAGTCAAACCTTTGGTAGAAATCGGAGGCATCGCTTCCACAATAATATAGCCATCTGAAACAAAACAGGGTTTTTTTTGGTTTTCGGATTTGCGTCAACCTTGCGTCCAGCTAATTCTGAGTTGCGTCCCGTTAAGAAATTTTGCGTCCAGGTAAAATTATTGTTTTAGCGTGTTTTATATGCAAAAATTGTATACTTTATAAAAATGTCGATTATTTCTTTAGTGAAACATAATTTAATCGTATGAAAAAGTACTTAGAACGGTGATGCTACTGAACATTAATGCACGATTATAAAATATGTGAAATATGCCCTATATACACGACGGGGGGTCTGGGGGGCCGAGCCCCCCAGAAGTTGAGAAACTTTTTTGCGATTACGGAAAAATCCGTAATGCAAATGTTCAAAACGATTTAATTCGCATCTGTTGTATCTAACATATATCATGACCAATTTTTGATATTATTGACACACATTATTCAGATGTTTTGATGTTATAGTTAAACTAATTAAGAATTAGTTGAATAGCTATAAAATTAATATCATTCAGAACAAAGACAGTAATTTTGTTTCGAAAACTTTGGGAACTAATGAATCCCGGAAACATTATGACAAACAAGCGTGGGGGGGTCTGGGGGCGGAGCCCCCAGAAGTTGGAGAAATTTTTTGAAATTACGGATAAATCCGTAATGAAAATGATTAAAAAGAATAATGCAATGTATGCAATGACTGTGCTAATGCAATTGTATGAACCTCATTACATTACAGGATCCCAAAAATTTGGATATTCGGCTACGGCTACAAATTTTATTAATAATTGGCTTTGACTTGTTATGTATCGATACAGGTAGATAACTCAACTAATAACTCAACAAGTACTGACACATTACAAAGCGTTGGCATTCGATGACATAGTGGAAAACACCAGGGGGTCTGGGGGGCGGAGCCCCCCAGAAACTGAGAAAATTTTTGGAAAATGTGGAAAAATTGGTACTGGAAACATTTAAAGTTTTCACTCTTACAAAAGTGAATTTTCTCCCGAAATAATGTTGCGTCTAGCTTGCGTCCCGTTAAAATTTCGTTGCGTCAAGATAAGAAACTTTGCGTCCAGACGCACTTCTGGACGCAAAAAAAAACCCTGACAAAAACGGACAGAATTTTGCAGGTACAGAATAGCAAACAATAAACAAGCATAATATTTGCACGTGTAAACAAGCAAGTAAACAAGCATGTTAATGTTACGTTTTATATGAGTCAGTCAGCGACATTAAAGGAGATTTTATCGGCGAAGACGGCAAAAATGATGTATCGCAAAAAGGACAGTATCACTTTACAGTGCTTCGTTCTCAGAAAGATCATGAAAACAAATTTTTGGATGATGGAGTTTTTAGTACCTGGGAGAAAGCGACGTTCTTGTTTGCTATAAAAAGGATCAATGCAAGAAACGATCACAGGAACAATGGGAATCTGAAACCATAAAACTCAAAATAATACAGAAATATATGTGTATGTACGTACGTATGTATATACTTCATAAATCTAAAATCACGATCAATATGAGAAGTCACAAAAGAAAAGCTGCATTCAGTCGGTCACACCTGACCTAATACGTAATACTTAACACCTAAGAATAATAAAAGTTAAGATCTGCTCTGGTCTCCCAGTTAGGCAAACAACGGTTCCGAATGGGACAGTCACAACGTTACAATTATCCAGACTGTGGGCGGAGGAAAGGAGGACGTAATCAATCTTATCTTGCACTCCAGGTCCTAAAACTAACTCTGTCCAACGGAGCCGGCTCGGACTTATGGGACGGATCTGACCCTTCATAACCACATCGGACCCCAAAATTTAGCCCAGGAAGTAAAAAGGTAGGAAGAAAAACTATGACACATACGTACATACCTGGGCTTGCACGGCTATGTGAAAGGCACCCTTTTTGAATGGTAGCATACCGCCTTGACGATGTCTGGTGCCTTCAGGATATATCCAAACTTTAGCCTGAAACGAGAACAAAAATTAAATTTTAAGCAATAAAAAAATTATAATAAATACCACATAATCATATGCAAATGATAATGTGTAGTACTTCTAACTTCTACCTTCTAACGAAACTAGGCCGCGAAATGTTTCTAGAAAACTTATCTTTTGGGTAGATGAAGTAAAAGCGGGTAACCGCGGTTGAACTTAGGTTAACTGGATTTGAAGCCAACAGTTTAACTTTTAGCCCTTCAGTGGCTAAACTTAGGGCCATTTCATAAAAAGCGCTTAAACGGCTTAGCTTAAAAGTGAATTTATTTATGAAAAGGGTGGTCGGCTTAAACAGCTTAAACGGCTTAAGTGGCTTAAACGGCTTAAATTTAAGCCGTTTAAGCCGCCCCTTTTCATAAATAACCATGGGCTTAAACTTTAAGCCGAACCTTTCCATAAAAAGCACACCGGCTTAAAAATGCAGTGGCTTAAAATTAAGCCGTTTAAGCCGATCTCCTTTTCATAAATAATTTTAGTTTAAGCCGTTTAAGCCGATGACCTAAAATTCAGTTCAAATTGCCTGATTTTTAAGCCGCGTAAAATCACGGCGCTTAAACGGCTTAAACCATGGTAGTAGTAATATTAAAACGTTCATAACTTCCTCAATATTTGGAGTACGCCAATGATATTTATATCAAAATGAAGCTCAGTCTGGAAAATTTAATGGTGGTATTGGCATGCTTTTTGCTACTGGTAAATATTTAAAAAGCAGCCTCAATCCTGATAAATAACCTTCAATTTCTAGATTAACAGTTATAACAGCTTATTCAAGTCAAAAAAAATTTTTGCTTACTTAACTCAGGTTATCTTATGCTTATACTAGCTATACATGCATTCTTCAGCTGCAGCTTACAGCTTTGTTAATGCTGCACTGCGATGCAACGCTGCACCCTTAGCATACCCACTTCTTGAGTCAGACCCGAAATCTTTTGAGTCATGATCCTTGGGTGGAGTACTCTTTATTCCATCCCTTACTTTTCTTTGGTCCGCTCTGGATTATTTCAAATATCCTATTTTAAACTGTAGCATTGCACGCACACCAGCTTTTGAGTCACGGAACGATATTCTGCAGAAAATTTGTAAATTTATTCGTTTTCATAATTCCCTCATCAAAAACAGTCCAATTTGATTTATAGTGGATTGCACTAAGATCTGTAGTAGTCCGTCAGTAGTCACAACCAGCTAATGAAATTATCTATACTGAATTCCGACATGGAGAAATGATGAAACAAAACTCACTAAGACAGGTGTTGAGTATGCAGATTTGTCCTCAGGTCATTGTGGTACTTATGTTCTAAAATTTTCAGTTTTCTAATGAGTTTTCTTGGTAATCCTTACTTTGTAACTTTGGTAAAAGTTTTTGCTGCTCAGTCATATTTTAAATTTTTAATTTCAAATTCTAGAAATGAAATTGAAACGAGCGGCATTATTCCGCAGCCTGGTTCTTCCAGTGGGCATCTACATGAGACACCAGTAAGGTCCCCAATTTCTGATTGTGCTGTCCGCGGTTATACCAATTTTACTGACTGCGGCTGGCGCCAACTTATCTAAACTTTACTCAATCTGTAGAGACTTGTAATGGACAGTTTGCTTCTCGTCCGCTCACCTATGGTTAGCAGTTTCTAGTACAAGTAGAAGAACAATTTTCTAGCGTCAGCCACATTTTAATTGACCCAGAACTACTAAGAATTAGTCGTTATAGCAGAATCCTACCAAACAACTATCAGAAAATCCACTTAATTTTTGAAATTTTACACATAGAATCCAAATACAGTACATCCCGTCCGCTCACGGAAAATGGGCCAGTGTTACCGTAAAAACCTCAGTGCCATTAAATTTATTTCTAATGCAATATTTGGTTTAGGATAAACAGTTGCGTTCTAAAAAACATAAAATTAAAAAAATTAAGCTAATTTTTCCTTAACACTTTTATTTAAACACCAACTCATTTTGGGTGGGCGGACGGGATGTACTGTATTTGGACTCATTAAACATGATTGTATAAGTGTATAATGTATATACACAAGTATATGATTTTCTTTTTCCTGTGTAAATGTTTCGAACTTGTAGTCCCTGGCCGTTATATACAAGTATTCTACAGTTCAAGGAAAAGTTAAGACAATTAATTTTAATTAGCCATTTTATTTTTAAAATTTTGTACAGTAGAAGGTATTTGGATTGTTTTTGATGACGAATCATGATTTGGATCATGAAGACGAATAAATTTGCAGACTTTCTTTCGGCGTTTCGTTTGAAACCAGAAGGGATAGCTTTTCTTTAGCTTTCCCACACTCACAGAAGTCCTTGTTCAAAAGATACTTTTGTGTTATTGTTATTGTTATGCAATTCAAACAGTAGAATTACGTCTGAAATATTTGATTTTGACTTAATAATGAACACAATCCAAGCTTTAAAATCAAAAAAGTATTGTTAAACTCCAAGAACTGAATAAATTACAAAATTTCAAAGTTTGGTGCACATACCCGAACCATACCCGAACCAGTGCCGTAAATGGTGTAGGATATAAGCTGCAATGAAGCAGGAAGTTCATTTGCTTTAACATTATTAATAGGTAGTCAAAAGACTTTCATAAATAATAGGCTTAAACGGCTTAGCTCAAACGACTTAGCTTAAGGTGGTGATTCCTTTTGGGCTCAAATTGTTGGTTGGCGGCGCAAATCAGGATGAAATTTGGGAAAACTTTCCGAAATACATTCTTTTAGCGTTCTAACACCCTCCGCGCAATCCCGATTCAAAAATTCGAGATTTCCGTTCAGGGCGGTTTTTCCCAATTTCTGAAAGTTTGGCGGCAGATATACAGTTATGACTATATTCAATTGAAAGATCTCGTTGAGCTTCACATTTTTGCTTTTTAAAGCAACTTTCTATCTTTTCTCTAGCGTGCGATATAGCCGATTTTCTTGTTTTGGCGTCGAAAACTTGTCATTTTTGCAGAACTCAAATAATCCATCATTTCTTGAACTACACAAGCCGGAAAATCAAACTAAGGGCGTCGATCTGAAGGTCTCACAGGGGCAAATTATCCGATGGATGATCGTCTTCCAACAGCTATCCCGTAGGCTGCTATCATGAAAAATGTAGTTTTTGCAAAAACACGACCAATTTTTTTCCAAAGATTGTGGAGCATTCACCATGCAAGTTGGAGGGCTACTACTTAACAAATGAGTTCTGCACAAATATACCCAGGGACGTTTTTTTAGTTGCTCCGATTACTGCTTTCTAGCTAAAGTAATCGCTTGACAAATTTGAAAAAAGTAGGCAAAATACAGGTTACGCACACATTTCAGCTTATTTCTCTATAACGAAGAACGATTTCACAATAAATAAGAAATCGTCCCCAGCTATTTGATAGAGGTATCGAATGATATAGAAGATGTCTCGCGAAAAAATTTACTTGAGTCTGCAAAAAATCTGGAAAATTATACTTCTTCTAAAATGTGTCAAAAATATTTTAAAAAAGCAACATTAGTTTCATGGTATGCATTAAAAAGAGAAAATGTCAAGCTACATTTTGATATAAAAATGGCTCCTTAACTCCAAGTAATGAACGAGTAATAATGGTGCAAACTTTTGTGACCAAAGGGAATCACCACCTTAAATGGCTTAAAAATCCTTTTCATAAATAATCGGCTTAATCGGCTTAAACGGCTTAAATTAAGCCGCTTAAGTTAAGCCGTTTAAGCCGCCTACGCCGTTTAAGCCGTTTAAGCCATTTAAGCCAATTATTTATGAAATGGAATTTTTAAGCCATTTAAGCCTTTTAAGCTAAGCCGTTTAAGCTAAGCCGTTTAAGCTTTTTATGAAAAGGCCCTTAGACCACTGTCTTAACCACGGATTAAAAAAGAAAACTCAGCAAATGCAAGCTAAGCTAAGCAAGCTTTATAAAATATTTTTAGGAAACATGTAAACAGAAAAACCATGCCTGCTTTGCAAGTATTTCGTTGCCCAAGGCGTTTGTCTGTTCAATTGCTTTTTCTCGATTGAATCTGTCAATAAAGACTGTACCACAAAGCCATCCAGCTAAGCCAAAGGGACCAGCAAAGAGCAATGATCGTTTGACCATCGCAACACACCGATACGGCCATGCACGAAGCATCACTGAAGTACAAAATGCAATAAGCTAAAAAATCAAGTCTCGGAGTTTTGGTAAAACTTGGTCAAGAGAAAACCATAAACTAACTACTAAATCTCTTACTTATTTTCTTTACTTATGTACTCTTGCTTATACGTTTGTCTTGTCAAGAAATACATTGTAGTGCTGTAATTGTTGTTTCGATGATTACTGCTAAGTGGCCAAATCATGTACCCACCCAATCCATCTAAAGCACTTTGATGGTTGCAAACGATGATGGAAGACTCTTCGGTTTGCAGATACTGACGACCTCGTATATCCGTCTCAATTCGAAATCCTTTCGACAGGAACATGAAAATCTTTATCAAAACTCTGAAATAAAGGCGCATTAGAAATGTACTTGACACGCTGACTTTATCAACAAGCTGGTTCCCACAACAAAAATAAATTCCACACCATACAATATTCAACCCAAAAACGAAACTGTGTACATATTTAGGAAATTTTTAGTTCATTTATAATTATAGTCATAGTTATATACTTCATATTGTTGGGATCACGAGGCTGAGGCCAGGCCACAAAACAGACGAAGAAAGCTGTCAAACCGACAGTAAAATAGTAGGCTATTATTTTAACATAGTAGCGGAAGGAAGAACTGAATGTCCACAGCACCAAACTAATGAGCAGGGATAAGGCAAACAGCAGCACCAGAAGAAGGAGACACGGTGACGTCGATAGCATGGCTAAACAAAGCAAAAAATGCCTATCGGAAAGAGAGTGGCAATGTATCTGTCTATCGCATCCATCTGACAAAAATTGAGTAGATATCTTACACTACACATGTAAGTAAGTACTAGAAAGAGATAATATCATTAGGCACTCTTGGTTTCATTTATTTAGATTGTTTTAATAACTTCAA
This sequence comes from Trissonchulus latispiculum, assembly GCA_030248195.1. Taxonomy (NCBI): domain Eukaryota; kingdom Metazoa; phylum Nematoda; class Enoplea; order Enoplida; family Ironidae; genus Trissonchulus; species Trissonchulus latispiculum. The sequence continues at coordinate 8,998 of JASAND010031134.1, forward strand.
GAACAAATTGCTAAGAGTCTGATTTCGGCTTTCAAAAAACACAAAAAACTGCTCCAACGTCTAAGCAACTTCTTCATAAATTTTCGACCCCGAGTTGGCAACATATAGCAGACTCAGGCGAGTAGCATATTAGCCCCTCCCGAAATCGGAGGCGAAAGAGAAAATTTTAACAGCAAAAAGGAATTCTAAAAAATATTTCCAAAAAATTTCGCCTGCGGCGCAATTTTCCGCGACAATACCTCAAACATAGCAGCTTGCACTTGAAACCGGCCTCCACAGGTTCCGTTTCAGCAATAATTTCTAAAAAATTTTGGCTTGCCCCCCTCCGTCGCATTGAAAGTCACGCTGAAAAAGTTCTCGAGTTCTCGAGTCAAGTTCTCTGGTCGAGAAAATTTCGCCTACTTGCGACCTACTCGAGAAATTCTTGAAAATCTAAATTTGTAATTTTTTTCTTCCTGCTTCAGTAACCTGCATACTTTACTGAATAAATCACAATAAAATTTCCTGTAGACACCTTTACATATAATTTTTAATAGAGAAGAGGTTGTTGTCACTGAAAACAGACTACTCGAGAACTTGAGAACTCGAGACGGTTTTTTATGAAACTGGCCCCTGGAGTTACGCCTTCCTTTGCTGGTATACTTCAGTTGAAGTTTAGCATACAAAAATACAGGGGCAACAGCTAAAGCTCGAAGATCTGCTGTAATCCTTAATGCTTACCTTTGTCAACATTGAGGCTAACAGCTAAAAGCTAACATCAAATACACCTTAGTGATAATTTTGTTATTACTTTTCCAGAAAAATTAAAACATTGACTGAAAACTGCTATTAAAATATCTTATAACAAATATCGAATCTTTTACCATTTACACAAAAACTTAGCCGTCCTTAAAATTTCAGTCTACGTAGACTTTCCAAAATAAGGTTAAATTCCAAATGTTAAATTCAAATTCCCGATAAAATTTTACAAAATAAACATTGAAGTTTCAAACAACCAAAATTAACACCAGAACCGGTCCGGTTCCAAAAGCCACCGGTTCCGGTTCTAAAAATCCTACCGGCTCGGGTTCTATCGGTTCTTTCGGAACCGGTCCCAGCACTGTTGCAATTTCGCGTCCCGGGGGTACCCGCGCCCCGTCCCGCGAACCTCTGACCCGTGACCCGCGACCCACTGAGATTTTGTCGACCCACTTAATTAATTTGGACATTTTCGCATATTTAGATACTCTACAGTATGCATTGCACAAAATTAACGTTCTAACCATCTGCATATTGAAGTATTACTACTTGCAAACAAAAGTTTGGCAAGTTCAATGTTAACTGCAACAGATATCGAATTAGCTTTTGTTAGTTCTGAGCGAACTAGGGTTTTGCTAGTTCCGAGCGAACTAGGGTTGTGCTGTGCCGTTAAGTAAATCCTCGGACCCGACTCGACCTCCAACATGTAAACAATGTCAGAGCTTGACAGGGCCACGTCACCCTTCTTTGTTGTGAGCTGCGCAGAAAAGAAATTTATCTTTTGCGGCCCGGCCCTGAAGGAAAACCAACTGTATCCGATCCCGCCCTGCCCGAACCGGGCTATGTCGGCCCTGATCTCACCTCTAACGCAGTCCGACGAAATCAGTTTTTTCTTCAACGATCAGGGAATGAGCCAATATGGTAACACTTGTAATGTTTCTTTTCAATAAAACAAAGGGTAAGCGTAACAGCGAAAAAGTAGAGGAAACACAAAAATAAAGAGAAAAGACTGCAGAAAACAACCCTAGCAACAGTAAACATACACTGTCATGTTTATTGCAACAAAAATAAAAATAATAAACTTCACAATTTTTAACGGGATCACAGTATACAAACCACATGTAAGGAAATTATACAAACGATGCACCAAACAGACGGAACAATTATTCTCAACTTAATGATCTGGGCTTACTATCGTTGTAGGAGGTGGGGCCACCCCATTCAAATGACCTTCCTCGAAATTTATCTCCCCCTCCCCATTGGGTGCCCTTTTAGGTATCAAATTTTGCCCAAAAAGTCTCTCAGAAACTATGTAAATACAGTACTATGTAAATTTTATAGCAGATACTGCAAAACTGAGCTAGCATATTTTTAGACCACCCCCAAATATCCCCGTCATGGGCCAAACTACGTATTATGATGCTTATATACGTTTAAAATGCCAATCCTTCGAACCTAATACATGCTCACATTAGCAAGAATTCAGACTCTTTATACTTCAAAATTTTGGTGAAACTGCACCTTGCTTATTTTTACTGGAGGCGGAGCCCATTCCACGACCTCCCCCCCCCATGGGCCCCCATAAATTCCGACCCCCCCCCCATAACCCCTAAAATTGCCAATTTTCACTATTTTGACACCAAATATTCAAAAAATTCCGGCTTAGCCAGATTTTTAACGAAACTTCCACAAAAACTGAAAACCACTTAAATTTTATTTTTTAGCAATTCATTTTTTGTCATTTTTAGCGATTTTTACACAAAAAACGTAAAACTTCGACAGTTTTCAAACATAAGCCTCCCACCGATGGGGGCCCCATCAGCCCCCCCCCGATTACTGGCCTAAAATTCCAGTACAAGCACGGCAAATAATATTCAATGGTGAAAAGGTGAAAACTGATATATTATAGTTTATCAGAACAGAGTATAATCGTAGATCTCAGTTGAATGGGGTTGAATAATCACGTAAACGAAGAAAATACAAAAAGTTCAACTGAACAACTATTCACAAAAACGAGACATTAATTATTAGATAACGCTTCGTCACATTCAATGAATTTCAAATTAACGAAACCACACAAATTTCTTCACTACTTACAACCAATTTCCCAAGAAAAATTCTGACGATAACGACAACTCTTATCAAAACAACAGTTCTGAACTTCTCCGAGTCTAGGGTTGTCCTGTACTCAACAGTTTCTCATTACAATACAACATCTGTATGTAACTTCCAGGAATTTGGTTGCATGACTGTTTGTTACACTTAAACGTAACACGATACCGCAGTTTTGCATACACTGTTACGGGAGCAGTACCACGGACGAAATTTAGTTAACACAAATATTTAGCACATTCTAAAAATGTTAAACTAAACTATGGCTTTTCCCACCGAATACTATATACAAGAACAAAAAGTGCTCCTTCGTCGCATGTAAAATACATATGAGTCTTCGTTGGCAGGTTGTACATAAGCAAAAACTAGCCTGTAAAATACATATGAGTTCCGTAGGGAGGCTGTAAATTAAGGAAAACAAGTTGCAACCGCTTAACATACGTATGAGCCTGTCCTACAACGAGGCTCATATTGGCGTATGTCATAATACGAATAATTTGCAGATATATATTTTACTTTTATATAAATACATACTGCATAAAGCTTTTCATTACAAATTATCCTTCATATATATAATGTTGATCAGTCATTATAGTGTGCATATGCTCAATACGGTACGCCATGAGGCGCCCTGACTCACAGCCAAGTGGGAACGCATTCTGTGTGTGTATAATGTGAAAGTGTTTCGAGAATGCATTAGAGGTGTGCCATAGTGTTTCAGGAAACACCAGGTTGCATGTACAGTTCAGCTTGAGCAGTCGTAATTCACTTCAGTCCATTTCTTTTGGGCCATTACGTCTATTCACTTTTCCGTAATGTGGATGAAGCTGAGGTTCTTTAATGAGGCTTTAATGTGGAACGAACTGTGACGCCAATATGAGCCTCGTTGTAGGACAGGCTCATATGTTAAGCGGTTGCAACTTGTTTTCCTTAATTTACAGCCTCCCTACGGAACTCATATGTATTTTACAGGCTAGTTTTTGCTTATGTACAACCTGCCAACGAAGACTCATATGTATTTTACATGCGACGAAGGAGCACTTTTTGTTCTTGTTTTCTATTATTTTATATATGTATGCTCATGAAGGTATGTATAGATATCTTTCAACAGTAGCAAGCAAGCCAACCACAGCACTCCACAACCACTTTGAGCATGCAGTTCTATGACAAATGTTGCTCAGCTCGCTCAGGGCTTTCATTTGGTACCAAATTTGACCACTTTTGAAAAATTTCATTTTTGACAGAAAATCGCCTAAGTCCCCACCCCACCACAGCACTCTACAGCCACTTTGAGCATGCAGTTCTATGACAAAAGTTGCTCAGCTCGCTTAGGGCTTTCATTTGGTACCAAATTTGACCACTTTTGAAAAATTTCATTTTTGACCGAAAATCGCCTACGTCCCCACCCCACCCCACCACAGCACTCTACAGCCACTTTGAGCATGCAGTTCTATGACAAAAGTTGCTCAGCTCGCTTAGGGCTTTCACTTGGTACCAAATTTGACCACTTTTGAAAAATTTCATTTTTGACCGAAAATCGCCTAAGTCCCCACCCCACCCCACCACAGCACTCTACAGCCACTTTGAGCATGCAGTTCTATGACAAAAGTTGCTCAGCTCGCTCAGGGCTTTCATTTGGTACCAAATTTGACCACTTTTGAAAAATTTCATTTTTGACCGAAAATCGCCTAAGTCCCCACCCCACCCCACCACAGCACTCTACAGCCACTTTGAGCATGCAGTTCTATGACAAAAGTTGCTCAGCTCGCTTAGCGCTTTCATTTGATGCCAAATTTGACCACTTTTGAAAATTTTCATTTTTGACCGAAAATCGCCTAAGTCCCCACCCCACCCCACCACAGCACTCTACAGCCACTTTGAGCATGCAGTTCTATGACAAAAGTTGCTCAGCTCGCTTAGCGCTTTCATTTGATGCCAAATTTGACCACTTTTGAAAATTTTCATTTTTGACCCCATGACCTCCCACCGACCTGACCCTCCAGATGGCAAAGTGGAACCAGCACAGCAAGATGGGTGGGTCAGACGGCAAAACGCATGCCAGGAATGAGCTGGGCGCACCAGAAAACCCCTATAGACAATGTTTTGTCAGGCTATGTACAGTCCTATATGGTGTTCCCGGAAGTCGGTACCGACCGGACCCTCCAGACGGCAAAGTGGAACCAGCACAGCAAGATGGGTGGGTCAGACGGCAAAACGGACACAGGGAATGAGCTGAGCGCACCATAAAACCCCTATAGACAAAGTTTGGAGAGGCAAAGTAAAGCCTACTATGGACCTCCGGGAAGCGGTTACCGACATGACCCCTCAGACGGTCAAGTGGAACCAGCCCAGCAACTTGGGTTACTCCGGCAGCAAAACTGATAGCGGGAATCGATTCTCCGTCCCAAAAAACCTTTGTATGCAAAATTTGAGCCACCCATGTAGCAAAATAAGCGAAAAAATTAAGTTCAAAGTTCGACCCAAAATTCACCAACTTTGGCCGGCCAGTACCGAAAAATTACGCACGAAGACGGAAAATCATATAGCATTTGAACGACCCCGATATGTGTACTGTTTAACCATATAGTCAGTATTGCCCCATATATAGCCCAATCTGACTTATTAAGGCGCCTTTGAAGCATACTTTTTGGCCATTTTAGCGTTTTGGCCGACTTTGGCCCCCAGCCAAAAATTTTTTCCGGCCCTGGGAGGCATAAAAACTAGTTTATTTTCTTATTTTTGATTTGTACTACAAGAATATATATGGGTTTCATAGGCAAAAATTTTTCTATCTGTAGTTATTCAAGCTACAAAACCCCCTTATGAGACATCAAAAGCGAGAAACCGAAAAAAAGACATCTTCCTGTTCCTGGACCAGCTTGGGGGGACCCAATGTGGTTAGGACGGATCAGATCCGCCCCACATCCCGGAGGAAAGCCAGAACCCGGGGGGGGACCCTTGGATAGGATGTCCAGGCGCGGCCTTGTCCCCAGGTGCCGCCGTCGGGCAGAGGTATGGTTTGGACAGTGCAGGAGGAGGTGGGCTAGATCCTCCTCCTCACTAAAAAAAAGACATCACTCTCGTAAGCGATTTTTGGCATAACTTTTTAACGGAAAGTGGTACGGGGGTGAAACTTGGCAAATATACTAAACTCGACACGTACAATTTTTTGCGCACATAATCTGCGCAGGATCTGCGCAGGAATCTGCGCAGCTTCTGCGCAGCCTTGTTTTACACTGTCATTCGACCATTTTCACTCATATTATAGGGGTCGCTACCGCGACCCCTATGATATACCAACTATCAAATACAATTATTCTCACAACAATACATTACGTATCTTAATACAAAACACTGAGCAAAATACCGAAGAAAAATAACAACACAAAATAATGAATGAAATAACAATGAACTGCATCAAGCTAAAACAGCTACCAATATGCATTAGTAAGAGAAGGCACCCGGAGAAGAGACTAGTTACGGCTTAAACTATAAACTAATGCAAAAAGCACTGTACATACATCAAAATAGTTCAGTTATTCAGTGATATTCGATTCAGTTATTGTGTTGCCTGTCAGTTCTACTTTGGTAAACTTCGGCAGCTTCTTTATTGATTCTTTCATAGACGTCCAGCATAGCATTTCGAGTTCGCTGGGTAAGTTCTGTAACATCCTCAGAACCCATTCCTTTCGTGGAAATGGGCGGTAGAGCTTCCACGATGACATAACCATCTAAAATAGTAGACAGAAAATAGTTAGAAATTACAGTACATCCATAAAATGGTCCACGAGGTTCCGGTGGAGGGAGGAAATTTTTATCTCCCCCTCCTCCTGTTGCAAATACTCGAAACAAAACTGGGTTCGAAAGGAAAATTTTTTGGAAAATCACTCTTCTTACTACAACAACTCCAAAGCGTCCGTCCCAAAATGGTCTCCTCTGTCGTCGTAAACTTCTTGTAGAAAGTCAAACAATAGAACTAGTACCAAAAATGCACTAGGCGGGCATGGGTTCCGGGCAGAATAGGGAAAGAAGGCAGAAGCGTAAAAATGCCAATAGCTGTGGGTAGTCTGATTTCTAATCACCGCCTAAAATGATTGAAACCAGCTTTTGGCGCAGAATAGGGAAGCTAGCCAGTGCCTAAAATGGTTGAAACCAGCTTTTGGCACAGAATAGGGAATCTAGTCAGCGCCTAAAATGACTGAAACCAGCGTCTGTGGTAGAATAGATTCCGGCAGCAGAAAACTACCCGCCTTAGAAGTTAGAGTGCGTACAAAATGAACAAAAACCTAATTAAATCTGGGATCAATCAAAATGCCTACTGCATTTCTGGTGTCTCTGCAATAGTGTGAGCTAGGCGGTACAAAGATTTAAGCTGGTAAAGTGGGCACTGGTGAAAGGCTAATATTATATATATATATATATATATATATATATATATATATATATATAAGCCATATAAGCTATGGCAACAATAGAAAAGTAGAGAGAAAACAGGGCATTTCTAGGGAGGGGGGTCCAGGGGGTCCGGACTATCCCATTTCAGAATTTTGAATTTTTTAGCTTATTTTGCCGCAAATTTGGACATTTTTGGAAAAATTAGGTCAGGACCCTTTTTTCGCGTTGGACCGCCTCCTTTTCACAACCCTGGATAGGATTTTACAATCTTGAGATGAAACACAAAAAAATTTTCCAAGTAATTTTTTCCGGAAAAACCCAACCCTGTTATGTTGTGCTTGTTGGTAGCTTGACATTATATACCTGACAAAAAGCGCCGTTTCGATTTGTTGTAAAAGAAGTCATATGTGGAAACAACAAGTGGCACAATAGGTATCTAAAACCAAGAAAATAAAGACAGACAAGCGTTATTGTAGAACAAAAATGAAGTAAGATCTTAATTTCTAGGAGACTGTGCTCCTCAGACTGCCTGATACATTATACAGATAACCTTATAAATTCGTCCAACAGGTTGTATTTATATTAAGTAAATAAAAAAGGTTGATTTTAACGAAAAAGAAACAATCTGGAATATCAATGTGATTGCAAAACACTAAGTACGTATCCATTTACTCCAAGAACTAAGATGTACGTACATTATTGAAGAATTGAATGTGCAAAGACAGCATTATCACATGTTCATGGCACTCAAGCATTTGACTATTCCTGTCATATCACATCAGCTATCTTTGCTGAATTCAAGCGTATTGAGACTGCAAATTTAAGAATTTTTGCCCCTTCACAGAATGAAACCAAACAAAACTAAATTATATAATTACGAACATAACGCAGATAACGTACCTGAGCTTGAACTGCAATATGAAAAGCTCCCTTTTTGAATGGAAGCATTCCTCCTTCCCTGTGACGGGTACCTTCAGGAAAGATCCATAT
>JASAND010031135.1:0-39376 GCA_030248195.1 Trissonchulus latispiculum
CAGACCGTATGGACTATTGGACCTTTGCTACGGTGTCGGCGTGGTCGCATTTAAGCATTCAACTTATAAGCCGACGATTATTGGTGCGAACACCGCCGTCACCAAGCTTTCCCTATTCCCATTGAGCCAGGTACTAAGCACGTGACGATTTATACAGGGCTCCGGCGATCAACCTGTCATATCAACTACCAACTTAACTGGTAGTAGATAAACCTACTACGATAAATGGGCACTACTAAGAGTTTATAATATAATCGTTTATAATAATTCCTATTATAAACCTTTGGCACTACTGAGGTGGGATATTCTGGATATCCTATTCTATAATCCAATGCAGTACCTGATAAAGGTATGGACCGTTAGTCGTTTCAACAGCACTGGAAATCTTTATTTTAAAAGATAAAGTCCTAAATTGACAAAAATGGCCCATAATAATCTCTGGGCCATGCCAATGGTACACAAATGTGTTGACATCAAATATGCATTCATTTCTATATTGTCAAAGTAATGTACTCTTGGTAATACACACGTTGCTAGCTGAAATGATGTTCTTTTTTAAAATTGCCGCCAGATGAAGTGTAGGTGACATGTGACATATATACACCGAATTTAGTTTTTTTTTCAATTTTTGTGTCATTGTTTAAATGTTTGCATTCTTCAAGCAAGTAGGGTTGGCTTGGAAAAGTTCCTGTTCAGGCTAATGGCAGTTGATTCCACAGATCTGGCTCTTAACCCAAACTTCATAATGTTTACCTAAATAGGATTTGAAAGTTAATAGTGTAGAAAAAATTTTGCGCCATAGTCACGCAACTCAGAAATTATGTGTATGAAAATGCATAGGAGAAATATATGGCGTTGTGTCCCTTTTCCAGTGGATTACAATTATATCTTGTTTTCCATTTCAGATTACCCTTGGTGGTGCTTTCCTACTGCAGAGAGTTAACTAGATTTGTTAAACGTCAAAGTCACCTCTCAGAAGCAGCCCAGTCGGACTTAATGCAATTTATGATGATAATTTCCGATAACACTAATTAGTTTCATTTCAGCTTCCTACCCTCTCATTACGGGGTATCAGGGTTTATTTATCTCCATTTGATCTCGGCAGAAAATATCAGAAAAATATGGTCAATCAAACAGACATTGTAGGATGGAACAGTACTACTTTTTGTACAATTCATAGGCTAATTCGTTTTGTGAACAACATTGCCACCTGCAGTTGCAAGGAATTTCCACGCGTTCGCAGCTCACAGGGTATATTTCATGATGTGGATCAGCTCTACGTTTTTCCGATACTGTTTACTGTGGGAGTTCTGGGCAACACGTTGAACCTATTGGTTCTGAATAGCCGAGGAATGCGAAATACAACCAGTCGTTTGCTGTCTGCTATGGCCGTTGCTGATCTGGGATTTTTCCTTTCTCTGGCGCCGGTGAGTCTGATTGGCCATCCTGGATTCCACGACTGGAAATCCTATCTGATATTCTATGTCTACGCCGATATCCCCTGTAAAGGATTTGCCAACTGGTTTTCGGCAGCTTCAATATGGTAGGCATTATCAAATTATCAGCTTGTTCATGGTGTGAAGTTTGACTATAGGAGATTAGCAAAGTGTTGTTGTCTGTCAGACTATTAAGGTTAGGATCCTTAGACTACAGGTGAATACCGATGGTGTGTGATATCGGATGGTAGCGAAACCATAAGTACAACTCAGCGAAAGCATACACTTTAAAATTTACTGTTAAATTCTTTCAGGCGGAGGCAACAACAAAGGTCCAAAATAAATTCACAGTAAATGAACAACTGTAGAAGCTACCAACAAGCATCGTAATTAAAGGCTCTCAGAAACAGTGAAAAAGACTAAAAACACAAAAAAAGAGATAGTGAAAAAGACATATATGCCAGCACCGACAAATACAACGGTAGCGGGCGCCCAAACAAAAAATGGGGAAAATTAGTCTAACGAACCCCAACTTTAAAATTTAATCCCAAATGGATCCATTCCCTCAAATTACAACCAAATATTGCAGAACCCGAAATACCGATCACCAAGACAAAGATAAACAGCATACAAGCACCAAAACTGGGAGAGGGGAAGCGTCACAGGTATGCCGAAGGAGGGGAGATGTGCGGTCTTCTCCCCAGCACCGCAGTAGTTGCAGTTTCAGTCTGATGTCCAGCAGTGAAGCACCACTCGGCCGGAGCTTACGCGGTCGATCCTGCACCAGACCTTGTAATCCACCGGGGCCACCTCACCAAGTACAAGACCCAAGCCAAACCGGGAAGAAAATGCAAAGGGACAAGAACCGAGCACAAATAAGTCATTAAACGCTCGCACCGGAGACCCAACGGCGGCAGGCCGGCACCCAACACAAAACCAAGCCCCAGAGACCACATGGCCAGACATCAGGGGTCAAATCTAAGCAGGCAACCATCGGCCAAACCGAAACAACCAGCCGCCCCGAACAGGGCATCAAAATTATAACAAATGGTACAAAGTGCCCATTTAAAATCCATCAATGGCCTGAGCAGAGCGGAGACCACTCGGCACAGGCCGCAAAAGCCCACAGTTCTAGAGGCCGACACAGGAATAAACCGGTAACGCACGGCAACGAACAACCAACCGATGGTTACAGCGGTTACAAAAAGCTCCAGAACCAAACGCCAAGGTAATCACCGGCAGGCTCTACTCCAACACCCGAGCCATCACTATCGCCAACTCTGAGGAGGCACACCTGGCACTGGAATGGAGGGTAGAAACCGGCAATGACAGGATTAACTTAAAACACAAAAACAAAAATTAGAGCAACAATGTAAAACACACAAGAATCATGTTAGGTAATGGCAAAATAACATACCACATATAGACGATACATAACTACTGCCCCACCTATGACTTTAGAAGCTCCAGAACCCATGTAGTGACGCGAACCCTCCTTACGGAGACATACCAAGGGCCTGTGCAAATCAAAAAGAATTTCAAAGGCTAAGGAAGAAAGGGCAGATAATATGATAATGGCAAAAAATTAGAGAAGATACCACGAATTTTGGAATAAATTAATTGCAAATGAAGAAAAAACAGTCAAAGCATTTGAATTTCTAACAACGAATAAATGCTTTTTAGGCAAAATGAACGGAAAAATACCACCTTAAAAATTTGCCCAATACTGCCCAGGACAAAAAGATCAAAGCAGTTACACCAGAAACGGAGGTGTGGTCAGCTAAACTAGAATGAAAAGTATTACAACGTAAAATGTGAGAAAGAGTGTGAAACTGTGAGGCTGACTATACGACGTCATTATAAATTTGTATTTAAAAATTTTCCAGAAAAAACAGAAAGTGCTAAAAACAAACACTTTCTGGAATTGCAAGAAAAAGTCAGAAAATTTCAAACATTTACAATAGCAGAGCTGAAATGAGTCAAAATAACTGAGAGGTGTTAGTCTGCAAGATGTGAGGGGAGAAATTAAATGTAGATGGGTACATGAACCTAAAATAAATATACAAGTAAAGCCAGTGCCGCTAAAACTGAAATCCTTGCGACTACGCGATATAGCATAGGTGGAGCGTCTAAACAAAAATACAGAAAAATACAAAGGCACGACAAAATTACTGCTAATAAGGTAAATTGTGGTGGAAATTTCATGTCAATAAGGGCATAAGAGCTCCCATCCCTTCCTGTCCTGGAAAAGTTGTTATCCCTTTTGCGTAGCTATCGGAGAGATTTTCAGTTATGAAAGGAGCATCCTTTTCTGAAAGCTATTTTCAACCATTAGCATCTATTATTCCTTTTACATTAAAGAGGATTGTGACGAATGCCCCGTAAGAGATGAAGTTTGAGGGGATGGCGCTCCCAATGTTTCATTAACAGGCTCAAATTGGATCAAATTTACTTGTGGAACGATCGGTGTACTAACAGTCGGTGTCATTTGAACAGGTAATTTCAATGCAGCCGCGGCCGTACGCCTGGAAGCAGCAAAAACAGCATGCTACGCCCCTGATGCTACAGGCCCCGTCACGTGGCGTGGAGCAGACTGCAGCAGCAGATGAGGCGGAACCGGCTGGGCCAGTTCCACAAAGATGTTCTCGAATATAGTAGTTCAACTACGCTGGAAGTTTTCGAGATCCGCAAGTCGCATTTACTGGCGAATCCGGATTTGGTGACGGGGGGCGGTAAAATTTTTTCGCTGGGGGATCTGGGGGCGGAGCCCCCAGAAGTTGAAAAAAATTTGTTTTTGCAATAAAATCGGTCTTCGGATCTTTAATTTTTTAATTTTGAAGAGCTCAGAAATTTTTTTAAAATACAACACATTTCTAGTCAAACATAGTAATTTTTCCGAAAAATCGGATGCATTTCAAGTTTTTTCGTCATAAATGCAATAAATATGCCATTAAAAATTAGAAAATGTTTTGACTTTTTACCTTTTTCCCTATTTTTCTCCTTAATTTTTCCTACCTTCGAATCGCGACGGGGAGCGGACGCCCACCGCCCCCCCCCCTGTATCCGCCCCTGGTCGCCTGTCACGCTGAAAAAGTTGTCGAGTTCTCGAGTCAAGTTCTCTGCTCTATTTTGACCAGAGAAATTTTTGCCAACTTGATATCTACTACAGGAACTTTGAAAATCTAAATTTATAAATTTTTTCCTCCTGTTTAAATAGATTGCATAGTTGACTAAATAAATTACAATAAAATTGTCCGTAGAAACATTTACATATAATTTTCAATACAGAAGAGGTTGCTGTCACTGAAAACGGACTACTCGAGGACTTGAAAACTCGAGAACTCGAGAAGGATTTTTATGAAACTGGCCCTAGGAATCTCTACTTTAGATCTCGGATGAGCCTACCCAAGGAACAGGGGTATGAATTTTATGGGGCGACGGACTGACTGGCGCCTATAAAGCAGGGATTTGGACCGTAGGCGCGCTAGCCCTAGAGCATCTACCAGAAGCTTGAATCAGCTCAACTTAAGTTAGATTGTATCTAAAAATCCTATTAGACAACTGAAGGTTTATTAGGAATAACGAAAATATAAGTACAAAACTGGAGAGAAGTTAACAACAAACGTTCAAAACTTACTGCCTACCCGTGTAAACGTAAGTTTCGAAGGGGAGACAAAAACCAGGGGAAATGTGGAAAAATCGGGACGGAAAAAGGAGCGCAAAGGACCGGGAACTTGTAAGTTGAGTAAATAAAAAAGGGGATTACGATTTAACATTGATTAAAAAAGCAGAGGATTAGAAGGGGAAATAATTGGGCACCCCAAAAGTCACTTTAAATCAACAAGTACCGTAATTAATTACAAAAACAAAACAAAAAAATCAGAGAGAATGGTGTCTTCAAAACCTACTTCAAACTTCGCTCCAAAATTAACAACTGACTCCAAATTAACGTTCAACAGACTAACTTAGACATCTCTTAGCTAAGTGGCCAAGACATTTACACAACAGGTGAAAATACATGTAGCGTTTGCTCAACTCATTTGCATAAATTTTTGTCTCTTGTCAGTCTAACTTCACACTGGCCTTTGCCTTACCAGTAGTAATAGGTCCGCACCAGAGGTAGCGCTTGGCGGAGGAGGAGGAGGAGGCTCCGGAGGCTCAGGAGGCTCGGGAAGCTCAGGAGGCTCTGGCGGAGAAGGAGGAGGCTCCGGAGGCTCTGGCGGAGGAGGAGGAGGAGGCTCTGGTGGAGGAGGAGGAGGCTCAGGAGGCTCAGGAGGCTCTGGCGGAGGAGGAGGAGGCTCAGGAGGCTCTGGCGGAGGAGGAGAAGGCTCAGGAGGCTCTGGCGGAGGAGGAGAAGGCTCAGGAGGCTCTGGCGGAGGAGGAGGAGGAGGCTCTGGTGGAGGAGGAGGAGGCTCAGGAGGCTCAGGAGGCTCTGGCGGAGGAGGAGGAGGCTCCGGAGGCTCAGGAGGCTCAGGAGGCTCTGGCGGAGGAGGAGGAGGAGGCTCAGGAGGCTCGGGAGGCTCAGGAGGCTCTGGCGGAGGAGGAGGAGGAGGAGGAGGAGGCTCAGGAGGCTCGGGAGGCTCAGGAGGCTCAGGAGGCTCGGAACTAAGCTTAAATTAAAATTTCTCTATTTTCGACAGGAAAATTTTGTATATAGGGTTTTCGACCATGTACAATTAAAATATGAGTTTAGTTTTCCTCTACAACCTAAGCTCCGTGCTGTAGGTGACCGGAACCATGGCTGACCCATGCTTAAATTTGAAAATTCTCTATTTTACGCGGGAAAAGTTTATCCAGGGGTTTTTCGTCCATGTAGAATTCCAATACGAGCTTAGTTTTCCTCTGCAACCTAAGCTCAGACCTGTAGCTAACTCATGACCGGAACCATTGATGACCCAAGCTTAAATTTGAAAATTCTCTATTTTAAGGGGGGGGGGGCTACTTGGGTCAAAAATTCGACCCTCTCCGATTTCGCTCAAATTGTGCCCATTGATACTCCTTAGGGTCCTACACAAACCAATGAAATTTGAGGCGATTTCGTCCAGGAACAGAAAAGTTACAGTCATTCAAAATTTCCAATTCCTATTGAAAATGGCCCAAAATCGGAACTTTAGATTTTTCGCTTCTTGCAACGATAACTTACTCAAATCAAAACCGCTCGAAACATTCTATAGCTCATTTTGTAGCTAAATACAATATCTAAAACTTGTCGAAGAGCTTTTTTCAAATTAAGGCTTCTAACTGTTGTAGTCATCGTTTCTGTGAGAGAGCCCCCAAAACACTGAAATTGAAAAATCACGAAGATATGGTTTTCGACCGATAACTTGAAACAGCTACAAAATGGACGTTTGTGCCAAGAAGAAAAGTTGTTTAGAATTGAAAAAGCTATCGACTGATGTAGATATTGTGCATATTTGTAAATTTCGAAAAATTTCGAAAATGTCACATTTTGACTTATTTTTGGGGCTCTCTCACAGAAACGATTACTACAACAACTAGAAGTCGAAATTTGAAAAAAGCTCTTCGACAAGTTTTAGATATTGTATTTAGCTACAAAATGAGCTATAGAATGTTTCGAACGGTATTGATTTGAGTAAGTTATCGTTGCAAGAAGCGAAAAATCTAAAGTTCCGATTTTGGGCCATTTTCAATAGGAATTGGAAATTTTGAATGACTGTAACTTTTCTGTTCCTGGACGAAATCGCCTCAAATTTCAATGGTTTGTGTAGGACCCTAAGGAGTATCAATGGGCACAATTTGAGCGAAATCGGAGAGGGTCGAATTTTTGACCCAAGTAGCCCCCAAGACCCAAGTAGTAGTAGGGGGTCGCTTTTTGGCCGATTTTACGACCATCTGCGATTTTGCTCATTTTCACATATTTTGTAGTTCCCATGGGTCCCAAAACAAGACAGGTGCGTTTTGCGTAAAATTGCTTCTATCGTGCTGTAGAGCCCTTCAAAGGTGACCTCGACATGTGTTAAACATAGGAAAATGAAAAAGTTAGGTTAAAAAGTTTGTGGCAGAAAAATTTTTCGCTGTATGCAAGATACTGCGCTGCAACCTTGTTGTACATGTTAAGCACATATCAGAGAGTGCAAATAACCCTTCTGAAACAATTGTGTTGAGTGTCGGATTTTTTGCGATTTTTCAAAGTCAAAATTTCGGAAAATTGGTGCTTTTTGTACCACGAAAAACAGGACCAGCAAAACATTTTCGCCTCTCCTGCACGATTGGCAAAAGCTACAGAAATCGCTTATAGATAGTTGCACTCTACGCATACACAGAATTCTTATGACAGTAGTTGCAAATTTCTACCGTTTGTAGTGCTCTCAAAAAACTTGCCACAAAATGTGCTAATTTTGCAAAAAATCATCATTTTGCACAATTTTCACGTTTTTTTAATAATTTCTCCCTCGTTACCCACTCGAAAGTCACCAAAATTGGCATATAAAACTCTCAATGCCTGCCTGACATTATGGTAAAGGCAAATGCTTCAAGCTAGAACTTTTCTGTCGTGTCTGCGCCTTTGATCGCTTACAGGTCACAAAAGTCAATTTTTGAAATTTCCAAAATATAGACAAATTGGGTATCATTCGATAGCTACTGATGAGCTGAACAACTTTTCTAATAGAACTATGTGTCTGAAATTTAGTATCTGAAAGTTAGAGCAAGTTAAAGTTTCAGGGCACAGCTAGATGAAAAAGGGTCAGTTCACAATTGAAAAATGTACTGTGAACGAATGGATGGATATCCCGGAGTCGTTTTAGTATTAAAATATTAGCCAACCCACAGAATTAATTTGTCATATCAGTTGACCCAAATTTCGCTGCCGTTCTGTCTCAGCATGACCTTGGAGGACAAATCACAGTGATTTTCAAGTTTTCCAACTTTATAGCTGAATATCTCTGCCACCGTTTGATTTCGAACTCTAATGTTTTGTCTTGTTTTTGAGAACATATGTACCTATATTGCGTGTGAAAATGAGCGAAATCCGTGACTATCGATTTTGACCCAAAGCGACCCCCCCCCCCTTAAGTAGCCCGAGACTTCGAAAATCCTTAAAATCTGAAATTCTGGCTTTCATTCACGGAAAATTTTAAAGTTATAGTTTTTCGCCCAACTTTTTATCGCAATCAAAATTTTGTTTGATTGACAGGGTACCAGATTTATATAGTTTTTGGGACCTAGTTGCACCTGTTGCTGTCAATCAAAGATCAAGGGTGCCGCTTCCGGCGTATTCCATCAAATCTGACCAGAAGGTAGAATTCAGGGTTTAGAAATGCAAATTAAGGATCCAAGTTAACATTACAAAGTAACACAGCTGAACATTTTGGCAGGAATTTGATTTAAAAAATTTCAGGCACATCCATTAATCAATCTTTTGTTGAAACAGTTTTTTCTTCCTGCAAAGAAATGATAAACTTTTCATTTCCTATGTTTAACACAAGTAGCCTTGAAGACTTGAAGTCAGGTTTCTCACTCATCTACACAAAAATATTACATAAAACGCGTGGAAAGATGGCTGGCTGTTCAAGAAGCAGAGCATTATCAGGACTAATGGAAGAACGTTGGAGAAATTGGAGCACTGCAAAAAGTGGGATTAAAGAAGCCGAAAGAATCTAATTGGAAGTGATGGAGCTAGACATGTTTTGAAGCCGTAGGACTACTTAATTTCAATTATGAAAGTCACCAATGACGAATTACGTCAAAGCATGCTCTTGTTGAACCATTTAAAAGCAAGTAGAGAAAATTTATTTAGAAACTCCCAGCAAAATACCCAGTTTTTCGGATGTAGTAAGTAGCTGCGAGATTTTAATCTAATATGCGTAAATACTAATTATTACCTACACTCTCTCTAGGTGAGTAGGGAAAGTAACGAAAACGCCTTTGTCGACACATGTCGACCAGGGTTTTTTTTGCGTCCAGATGTGCGTCTGGACGCAAAGTTTCTTATCTGGACGCAATGAAATTTTAGCGGGACGCAAGCTAGACGCAACATTATTTCGAGAGGAAATTCACTTTTGTAAGAGTAAAAACTTTAAATGTTTCCAGTACCAATTTTTTCGTTTTTTCCAAAAATTTCTTCTGGTCCTGGGGGCTCCGCCCCCAGACCCCCGGTGTTTCCCACTTGATCATGGAATGCCAAGGTGCAAGGTCATGCCTCAATGTTACTCAATGTTATTTGTTAAGTTGTTGTCCACCTGCATCCATATATATAAAATCTTTTCGAACTCGTGAATTTCACTTCAATAAATACATAGAGATTACTAGGTGCATTTATATACATTTATATTTTTCTCATTCAACAGGTCAGGCAGGATCAAGATTAGTACTAAAGTAAAACCCCGAAATTAACAAAATTTGCAACTGTAGCAAAATATCCAAATTTTTTGGTTCTTCTAAAAAAACGTTTTTCGCAAAAAATACACAAATGGCAATTTGAAATAATGCAAAATTACCATTTTTCTAAAATTTTCAAATACAAAAGGCCTATGTACGAGCAATTCACTATCAATTTATCGTAACTAACGTTAATAGTATTTACAAATGCTTCACTGTTTTGCAGTTGAATAACGCTGCACGGAGCATACACACTTCTCTATTGACTTTATACTGACTTTATTCAAAATTCAAGAATTTACAGTTGCAATTAACACAAAAAATGCATTAGCGTTAGGAGCTTTAGTTAGACTAGATGTAACAGTTGCCAAATAATCTTTTTAAACATTTCCACAACGGATTTAATCCATAATTTCAAAAAATCTCCAACTTCTGGGGGGGCTCCGCCCCTCAGACCCCCCGGTGCTCATTTGCAATAATCCTGCTATCAAGGATCACCAATTGTCAAAGTTTGCGAAACCGAATGTATGTTTTAATGTTTGCTACCTTTCTTCTCAATATATTCCTAAATATTTCATAAATTTTTAATACTTTAATTAGTTTAACTAACATTGAAATATCGGAATAATGTGTGTCAATAATAAATATCGAAAATTACTAAGTTCTGCAACAGACGCCAAATAAAATCTTTTTAAACATTTCCATTACGGATTATTCTGTAATTTCAAAAAAAATTCTTCAACTTCTGGGGGGCTCCGCCCCCCAGACCCCCCGTCGTGTATGTTGGACGCATCTATATTCTTGGTAGGTAATCCTGTAATCGTGCATTACCGTTAAGCAGCATCCGCTTTCTAAATAGTCTAAATAGCTTTGCACTAAAGAAATTATCGAAATTTTTATAAATAAAACAATTTCTGCACTAAAAACACGCTAAAACAAGATTTCTGCCTGGACGCAAAATTTCTTAACGGGACGCAACTTAAATTTAGTGGGACGCAAGGTTGACGCAAATCCGAAAACCAAAAAAAACCCTGATGTCGACACATTCAACGTGTATATCAATGTGTCTGGAGACGGATTTCGCTCCACTCCCGGACCTAAACTCACTTTCTTCCCTGGTGTTGCTCATTCCTCAAAAATCGTAAATAAGAATTTAAGTTTTTTGCAAAAAATTCGGTTTCTTAGCGTGGCTTCCGGTTTGCATTTGCACCTCTAAACTTCGAATCTTCCACATGTCTGGCAATACCCCATTTGACGACGATCAAGAGTATCTGCGCCGACATAGTCGGCGAACTTAACCTGAGGCCAATGTTATCAAAGACGTGGTGAGTTCAACCCGGGTTGAACCCTGTTTTGGGTTCAACCCTAATATTTTCGGGTTGGTGCTGATGCTCAACCCCGATGCTCAACCCTATGTTATCAAACTTTTTTGGGGTTGGATTAGCATAACCCGGGTTGAGCTGTTTCAACCCCAATTTCAACCCAGTTTTCGACCCCATTTTGAACACTGGTTTATCTAGGCAGCTTAGTTTGAAGAAGAAGATTGCAGTTCCTTGCAAATTGCGTATCGAGTCGCAAAAAATTCATTGCGAAGTTGCGAATTTTGTGTTGCCTTGCGTTTGGCCGATTTTCTCGACCGTTAAGACGTGTGGAACCAAATCCAGAAAACGTCCCTTGGGCCATAAGCCCTTCATATAGTAGCACAAAAAATCTTTTGGCCGATTATTCAGTTTTGAGAAATCTATGTTCAAAAATGTTTGGTCTATATTCGTCCTTTTAGATGTCAGCAGCCGCGATCTGTAGCTGCATTTTATGGAACCAATTATCGACTTGGACTAAATCATCTTGTAAAAGATGTGTGCTAAATGATTTTGACAAAAAGAAATATATTTTTGAATCGTCTGCGAAAGTTTTAAGGTGCAGTGAATCACCTGTTTTGATAAGTCATTTATATAAATCAAAAATAAAATAGGCCCAGGAATACTTCATTGAGGGACCCCTTACTGTACTGTAGCGGGGCAAGTACCTGATTCTACGTACAAGCACCGTTACCACACCCGAAACCTGACGGATGCGGAGACCGTACACAAATAGACAACGAACCGACTACAGGAGACGGTCGGGACAGCCTCGCCAGATGTAAACCGGGTAATAACCTGCCTTAAGTGAAAAGATGCCTCTTCACTCTCTCTAATATTGGATTCAGACAGGAACTACCTACCTAGCAGGAGCTCAGTAGACTTAGCCTAATTAAAATAATAACAAAAATTTAATAAGAAGAACAACAAATATTATTATAAAGAATAATAAAATAGTTATGGGCCGGGCCCTCAGTTATACAAACAATCACACAACAATATAACTTACAGTAGAAGAAGGCCTAAAGGCCAACGTACCAGTACCGGCTCCAGGGGAGAGAAGGGGCAAAATACACACAGTAGATTGGGGGAGAGTAGCAGAGAGGAATATAGAGCGGGTGAACACGTTAACAGAAAGTACTAAGACTGATAAAGGGGAAGCGAGTGTTGGGTTGAACCCTCCCACGAGCGCCCCCTAGTGGATAATTTCCCCCAATCACGTAGCTCCCCGTATAGCAAGGGGAGATATATGTATATGTGAGATTTCAAAATTCGAAAGTCGATTTTTTCGAAAAATACCACTTTTTGACCCAAAATTTCGACATAGCGAGTCTAGCAAAAGTGAGTAAAAATTACATAATCATAAAATTCAAGCTGAGCTGAATCCAACGATATAAAGTTTTTGTGGCTGCGACTTACATTGCGTCCGCAATGAATTTTTAAACAATTTCCCTTTTTCAGCTGGTTTTTGGCTCCCTTTGATGTTGCCGCCTTGATTTGCCTGAACCAGTGTAAACTAGCAAAAACCAGCTGAAAAAGGGAAATTGTTTAAAAATTCATTGCGGACGCAATGTAAGTCGTAGCCACAAAAACTTTATATCGTTGGATTCAGCTTAGATTGGACATTATGATTATGTAATTTTTACTCACTTTTGCTAGACTCGCTATGTCGAAATTTTGGGTCAAAAAGTGGTATTTTTCGAAAAAATCGACTTTCAAATTTTGAAATCTCACATATATCGGGTGAAAGCGGACGCCTAGGCGGTCCTGATAATCTAATCGAAAATTTTTTCCGTTGAGCGAGTCGCGAGTAATAACCAGTCAAAGTCGAAAAAGTGGCAAAGATCAAAGGATTTTGAAAATCTAAAAAATTGAATAACTCACGCAATTTTCAGCCAAAAAAGTTGAAATTTGGTGTGTAGCACTTTCATACAAGGGGAAAATTTTCGTGAAAAAATCGCGGCAGTACCATGTACCAATCCTTCTGTAAATATAAAAGCGGCGCCCTTTGAAATCGCACGGGAAATTTCAAAAAAATTTTTCACGGAAAGAAAGATCTCATCAGTCCGGTTCAGAAAATATATACTTTGTGGTTTCTATCTTGAAGCGTTTTTGAGATATAACGAAAACAATTTCGCTTTCTATATTTTTTGGTCAGACTTTAGCAAAACTAACGAATACAAAAATACAGAGATTACAAGTTCGTATGAACAAAACAAAACAACATAGAAAATTCCAAATTCGTAGGTAAAATACAAAATAACCTATTACATATATGGAATGTAAACAGAAGTGTTACTGTCACAACAACAAAACGATAAAACAAAGACCTAATATAACGGTCAGGATCATAATGATCAAATGGAGAATTCCAAATCCAAGTTCTGACATCGGCCGAGCCGTCAGCATGGTGGGCGACATGGATCAGACCCAATCAGATGCCAGAAGACAGAAAAGTCATATCAGTAAAGGAATCTTTCCGTGAAGAAATAGTCAGAATTGATGGAAATTCTGGGTTCTGAAGCATGAGGGTCGACCAGCATAACGATGTTTGTGGCCCGATGGTGGTCCTGGGGATGAGGTTCCAATGGGTTCCACAGGGTCAATGCCACTGAAGGATAGAAGATGTTCTTCTCCTCACCAGGAGGGGCACAGCCAACAATGTGAATGCCCTCCCGGTTGACCGGCAAGTCAATGGGCTGGTTCATCAGGGCCAATGGTGGCTCCGTACGAAAGAAAGGAGGCGCTGGCAGTCCCTTCTTGTAACGCTCCGCGGCCGCCGCGATGCACTTACGGATAAGCGTTGAGCCGGGCTCCAGACAAGGGAATTCGGTCGAACCTGTCCTCCCACAGCTCGTCGGGTCCTGCCTGTATGAACCAGAGGCCCACTTCCGTATGGAGAGATCCCTGAATGTTGTGGCCTGACCAATTCTTGGTGTTGAAGAGCCAATTGTACTTGCCGTCCTACAAAAGGTCATCAGGCTTGAAGCCCCGAGGAACACCAACCAAGGGTCCGTGGAAGCCTTGCAATAATAGCTTCCGATGGTCTGAACCAAGTACTCCTGCATTTCAGGGCAATGATAGAATACATGAAAGATGATCAACCGTTGTGTGAGTTGATCAGGACCTGACTGCCATCGCTGAAGGCGACAAGCGGGCAGTGCGGCGATGGCCTGATCCGTGCTATGCTTGATAGCAAAGCCATCGCGACCGGGATGATCCCTAACGAGCTCCATGACGACGTCAGACTGGCAGTACCAGCCCTTGCGACCCTGATAGAGGTGCTCCTTGGTTCCGATGTACTGACTTTCAAACTGTTCCACCGGCAAGTTGATGAACGGCTGGTGTTTGAACATAAAAGAGAAGGCATATTCCGGCCCCAAATAGAAGTTGAGGAAAAAGCCTTCGTTAACGTTCGCGATTCCGGTGGTAACCAAGCATGGCCTTCTTGATGGTCATACATCGGGTTTGTAGTCGGTGGCTATGCATATGACAGCAATAGAATTCACGAAATTCATGCCGTCGGATCAGAAGAGGGTACCGGAATAATTCCGGCACCAAAGCTGCCGTTGCCATACAGTTGGCCCATCGAGCAGTTGACGAGACCCGATTGACAGGGAAACCCTTGTAGACTTTCCTATAGCGATCACGATAGTCCAAAATCTGCCATCGTGAGTGCCAGTTGGTCTTCCCACCAGTCATCACCTTTTCCGGCTTAGCCTTCATGTGGTTCGTCAATTGAGGATCGCGGTCCCACATCTTCTTCCAGATGGTATCCAGAAGGTCGTCCGGTAACCGTTGGGTATGGTGGACGTTATCCACCATCCACTTGTGGACCTCCTCACGGAACATGACCACCCAAGGATGCAGGTTCTTCTCAGAACACCCGGGATGTTTTCGGGCTTTCACTGAATATTATTGTCCCGCATATAGATAATGGGATGATCAGCCCAACGGTCCAACTTGATGGCCGCGATCTCCGCCGGTGTCGGTTTTTCGATCGTAAAACGGTCATAAATCGGGTCCTCCGTCCCACGGGACACCTGCTTCGCGATGTCCTGATTGAGCATATCGCAGAGGACGGTGACCAAATAGACCCGAAACGGTGGAAAATTGTCTCTAGTATAGTTCGATGGATATTCGGGTGGCAGTTCCCGAATAGCTGAGCTTTTTCCGTCCGCTTTCTTGATGGTTTTGACACGAGGCACACGATTAAGTCGGTGATTTTGGTCGCGACCGACTCAACGTGTCAGCGGCGTGATGACGATCACGATCGTGACGAGACTCTTCGCGACGTTTGGTCGGGTAGGCCGGAGGGCGAACGATCTTCGCGACGCTCGCGTTTGTATTATGTGAGCGAGCGATTCCGCTCTTCCAAATAGCGATCTCGTGACGATTTACAATGACGGTCGGACTCACGACGACGAGCCGACGGTGAACGGTCACGTGCAGACGGTCGGTCATGATGACGACTCGTTGGCGGGTACCGACGATGGTCATCTCGAGACTCCGGTCGGCGATCATGAGATGTTCGTGACGCGGAACGGAAATCTCGGTGACGAGACGCTGATCGTCGACGATGACGGTCCGTTGATGTTTCTCGAAGGTGTGATCGCGAATGATCACGAGGTTCGATTGATGGAGGAGGGCGTGATGCCTCCCGCCGAGGCGACCGCTGTGATCGTGAAGTTGATGGCTGAGCGTCCCGATGACCGTGATAGACGGTCCCACGGGGGGGAGAATGGGTGGCCAGAGGGAGATGAACATACAGGTGGAGTGGGGATGTCTCGAAGAGAGAGAAGGGATAGAGGAGATGAATAAGGGAGATGGAGAAGAGAGGAAGATAGGAAAAGGGGCCGTTCCCCGCACCGTGCGTGGTCCGGAGAACAGTGGTCCGGAGCGTGGGCAGGACACCATGGGCCATTGCACCGACATCCCGTTTCCGATAAAGGATGACCAGATCGAACCACTTCAAAGGGGGGCCGACCCATCCACGGGGACCTCCCGATAGATTTCCCAGAACACCGGGTTACCCTGACCAACCATCCCGAAGAAGGACTCAGGATCATAACCAGGCATTTCAGGGTCCGCTGGGGTCCCACCACGTATATATGGCGTTTCGGTTGAACGACGCCAATAGGAGAGTCTCTGAAAAGGGCATTCAAAGTCAATATGGATTCAGGGACCAGGACCTGGATATAGGGTTGAACCCTCGCCACGGAGACATTCGTTGACGACTGGACTCCTGTCGAAGGATCAGTCGACGTGGCCAATTGGCTGGTGATCATGGGCTGCACCAACTTCCAGTGATATAGATCAGGGGAATAAGCAGTCGGGCCCGTCACACCACCAGGACGTTCCCCACAAGAGACCAAAAAACGCTTGGTCTCCTGATAGGCGACATGGGGGATATCTCCATGTTGGGCCAATACTTCCTCCACGGTCGTGAGAGCTCCACTCCACGATGGGGTTGAACCCAACGTATGAGAAACTCGGATCCCTGCGGCCAGCGAAGCTAGCCGAGCTCGCTGTTTCTCCGGCATTGGTGGATACCAGCCAGGTTGGGTGGCTGGGTTGGCCATCGTGAGCCTGAGTGCACAGGCCTCTAGGAGGGTCGGCTGGAACGTCCCTTGCTGACGTTGAGCGTCTTCTTCTGTGGGCGTACCAGGTCGAGCTCCTTCTTCTGATGGTTGCTGCTCATCAGGCTGATATTCCGTTTTCCGAATCGGATACATCCACCACATCGTCGTCTTCCACCGTTGCCTTGGCCAGGCTCGCAGATTTCTGCAAACGGGTAGACGACCTGGTCCGTCGCGGGCTAGTGGTGACCGCAGTTTCGGCCGGCCGGGATGACCCTGCCGTCTGATAGGTAGGTTGCTCCTCCAGATAGCGATGACCGCCCGAATACGTCACTGGAGGTAGCTCCTTCTTTCAGGGATTACCAGTTCCCTCATGATAATGAGTCAGTGGTGGCAGTTTCTTCGGCAGAGGTGGCAGCCTTTCTGGCTTCCACCAACGATTCTGGTTCATCAGCCATGGTCTGCTCATTCGGAGGTGTGGCTGACCACTCAGATCCGTCCGAAGGCCGATCATCCAACCGAAGAAACTGATGGGCTGTTTCCGGTGGTAGGTCCGCCGGAGTATCATTCGGATCAGCGTGATGACGACGACCTGCGACGGCCGCATACCAGTTGAAATCCAGTATGTCATCACGTCGCCGCAGAGTCAGGTACTTCAGTTCGTAAAAGTTGGTCAATAATTCTATCAGAAGCACCCAAGATACTTCCCGCAGCGGGTGGGCAGCATTGCCTCCTTCCGCCTCGGAAACGGACAATGACCAATCGAAGCTTCCTTTGAGATACTTCACCGATGCTCTCTTAATAGTCAGCTTCTTCTGGAATTTCAGTTGGCGGGTCGGCTGAAGGTCCGACGATTGAGCCCTTAGAGGCGTGAACATCTTCGCCTGCACATGTGGGCCGAGCCCTAGCTCCGCCTCCTTGCCAACTTTCGCCCATAAGCCAGGCGAGAAAGTGTACTGTGCGCTGCTAAGATAGATGACCTGGATCCATTCGTCCAGTTGCAGAGCATTAGCCACTTTGACCAAGCAGGCATAGATGGCCAAGATGTCCGCCAAGGCATATTTGGCTTCCTCCACGGTCGGACAAACCGCACAACCCTTGAAGCCTTCCGGTTGAAGTCCTTTTGGAGAAGGCACATCGCAGTAATTACAGATCTTGTTAAGGGAGAAGTGGGTGCTGACATAGCATTCCTTGGGATGCTTTCCCAAGGGACCACAGGAACGCAAGGGTCCAATTCTCGGCGCTTTTTGATGTAAGGCACCGATTGCGCGACGACCGCTCCCAGTTCTGATGCGTAGGTCTCCATGCCTGTGATGCCACAGAATTTGGCCAATCGTAGAAAATCAGCCTGTACACCAGCAAATACCATATAGACCGGCTCAGGTGGGTGCAAAATGATCTTCAAGGCATACAGGACTGCATAATAGTCCGAAACGCAGATCAAAATTTCACTGACCATGATCATGAAGACTTTCGGATTTTTGCTGGAACTGGACCAGCAATTTGGATCATGGTGACGGTAGCATCCATTTTGTTGGCGAACTGGGTGTAAGCTCCGCCGTCGATATCCATCGCGACGACGCCCGTTGCCTGATAGGTATCCAGTATATCCGGAATGGCATCAAATAGACCCTGAAGGGTCTTGTGCATCTGTCGAATTGTTTAGTGCAAAACGTCCCCTCACTTTCCAGATAGCAAAGGGTCGTACGTGACATGTTTCTTTAATTAGCGTAGTAACATAAGCCGGCTTTTCCTATTTAACGTGCACGTTAAGGCTATTAACAGACGTTGTTTACACAACTTTCCTCGGAAACTTAACTCCATTTTCCTAATAGACATAGACGCCTGCTTGCACAGCAAACGTATTTTCAGTGCAATGGCTTCAAACGTGTGCCTTAATTAAGAACTTACACGTAGGCGTAGAGTTGTACGTACGGACAGCTTTATTGAATTTAGAATACACACTAATAAAGCTGCGATTACTTTTGGCCTTTGAGAATAATGAGAGGCAACTAAGAACAATGGAAAATCCACAACATTAACGGTGACAACTTCAAATACTTTGTTTCTTATTTTCAGGTTGAAATCTATATGAACTGCGAATTGAAGATGCGAAGAGTTTAAATCTGATGTAATTGCTGTTATTTAATGTGATAAGAAAAATAATAAATACGTTGTTGTATAATTTTATTTTTTTAATAACTACTTAATGGTCAGTGTTAATAATTCGTTTATATAGAGAAATTGCATCAGGTATGTAGACTAATTTAAGCAATGTAAACAATTTTAAGATTGCTTTTAGAACTTATATACTTAATACTTTAATTAATCGAGTTTCTCCAAGATATATTTCGAAGCATTAAACCCTGTTGTGGTTCACGCCTGTTGTTTGTCATTGAGCGAATCCTGATTGCTTGATGTTGCAAGGCGTACTGTGCCCTTATATACGTTAGACAACACGCTCAATCTTTCGGGTCGGTCTGAGCAGCCACAGGTTCTATGTAAGACTGCTGAAATATATCAGTGCAGTATCTTCGGATGTAGTAGTGTTCTACATTCCTTATCTGTACATAGTTCGTGCACTGTGCAGAAACCTGTGGCGCTACACATGGCCGACCCTTTTGTATTTTGTTTGCTTACAAATTAAAAACTGCCTTTTTCTTTAAACAAAAGCAGCAGTAGCATTGTTTTTAGCAAAATTGTTGCAAGCTCTAGTGAACTGCATCAATTAATTAATTCAAGGTTCACTGCATCAATTCCATCAATTAATTAATTCAAGCTGAATACCAATTAATTAATTCAAGCTGAATAAGTCTAGTCGGTGCTGCCCTCAAGATAGTTGCAAGTTGGTGACCTGCATCAATCTTTCAAAATGTCTGAAGTCGGCTACTTTAATAACCATACATTAACATAGGGTCGGGTCCTGGGGGGGGGCTTGTCTAAATTTGCAACAAATCTTCAATTTTTTGAAAAAATTTCAAAATCTTGCCCGATTTTCCTGAAAAATTAAACATTTCGAAGCCGGAAATTTTTTGAGATTTTAGTGTAAAAACTAATTTTTTTCGGCTATTTTTGCCTACCCCTTGTCCCCGACGGCGGTAGGGCTTGTACCTTGTCCGTGTTTGGGGGGTTCTAGTGTTCTACATTCCTTATCTGTACATAGTTCGTGCACTGTGCAGAAACCTGTGGCGCTACACATGGCCGACCCTTTTGTGTTTTGTTTGCTTACAAATTAAAAACTGCCTTTTTCTTTAAACAAAAGCAGCAGTAGCATTGTTTTTAGCAAAATTGTTGCAAGCTCTAGTGAACTGCATCAATTAATTAATTCAAGGTTCACTGCATCAATTCCATCAATTAATTAATTCAAGCTGAATAATAATTAATTAATTCAAGCTGAATAAATCTAGTCGGTGCTGCCCTCAAGATAGTTGCAAGTTGGTGAACTGCATCAATCTTTCAAAATGTCTGAAGTCGGCTACTTTAATAACCATACATTAACATAGGGTCGGGTCCTGGGGGGGGCTTGTCTAAATTTGCAACAAATCTTCAATTTTTTGAAAAAATTTCAAAATCTTGCCCGATTTTCCTGAAAAATTAAACATTTCGAAGCCGGAAATTTTTTGAGATTTTAGTGTAAAAACTAATTTTTTTCGGCTATTTTTGCTTACCCCTTGTCCCCGACGGCGATAGGGCTTGTACCTTGTCCGTGTTTGGGGGGGGGGCTTGGACCCCCCCAGACCCCCCCGCGTTAACCTATGTAATAACGTAGGTAGAACGTAGGTAGGTAATTATAAAAAGAAACCTTGTAATTACATTGCCGTGAACGACCCTTCTATGCTTCCAACTCTTCTATGCCGACCGTCTACTAACAAAAAATTTCAGCCAGAGCTGAGAGGGAACCCCCAATTGTTGCAAGCTCTAGTGAACTGCATCAATTAATTAATTCAAGGATTACTTTTAGAACGTTTAGAAACGGCTAAAAAGTAGGTAACTTTAATACGTTTTATCATACGTTTCACACTTCAGAATTCGGCATCCAATGGCATGTGTGTACGGGAGGTACAAGTCTAAAAATGGAAGCTGTGGTGCATAACTTCAAGCTTTAATTGGATGGAGGTGCCAAAAGTTGGATGAGCTGCTCAATAAGTTGTCTGACACCAACATGATTGGGTAAAGAAACAGTTAAAACATAGAATAAGAACTTCAACAGGGTTCAGAGGTGGCCCACAATTGTTGCAAGCTCTAGTGAACTGCATCATTAATTGATTGAAGCTGAATTAGTCTCGGCGGTTCTGCCCTATTGCAAACGACAACTATGCAATTTATTCTACTCAGTAGTCCAAATGCTTTTCTAAGAATTGTATTTATCGCGGAACGGAATCGGATGGAGTGCCATCAAGATTGTTGCAAGCTAGCGAACTGCATCAATCTTTCAAGATGTCTGACTGAAAGTCGGGTACTTTAATAAGGTAGGTCTAGGTAGGCGCAAAGAAACCATGTAATTAGCTTTACGAAAACTAACAGAAACCTTAGATTGTTAGAAAACTGTTTGCTTGCTTTGCTTGCTTAGAAAGTTGTTAGATAACTAACAGAAACCCTGTAAATTAGCTGAGATAACAAATAGCTAAGCTATCCCTGTACGAAACCATGTAGCCGTGAACGGTCCTAATCCTTTTGTAGCGACGCTCTAACCATTTAAGAAAAAATTTCAACCAGTGCGCTGGTGAACTGCATCAACTATTATATGAATAATTATGGATGGTGCTGCCCGCAAAATTAATTGCAAACGACAACTAATCAAACCTGTACTAAACTCTAACTCTAAAAACCGATAAACCGCTAATTCGAAATCGACACAAAAAACCATGTGACAAGAATTTCAACCATTGTTCAGAGGGGACCCACAGTTGTTGCAAGCTCTAGTGAACTGCATCAATTAATTAATTCAAGCCGAATAGTCTCGACGGTGCTGCCCTTAGAATTATGCGAGGTGCTGCCGACGAAAAATATCGACGGTGCTGCCCTAAAAATTATTAAAGACAACTAATTAATTTATTCCACTGGGTAGTCCAAATGTTTTTTTAAGAATTGTATTTATCGCGGAACGGCAGCAAAGTATTTTTGCTCCATTTCCTCTTCTATTCCGAATAGCCGCAAACTACAAGCCGCGGCAATGTTTATTCCAGAGAAACAGTGTTAATAAAACAAAACAATAAACAAAACATTATAAATGGATGAAACAGAACAACATCGTCATTTATCTACTCCGCCCACAACTAATAATCCATACAATTAAGATTGGTAAATACAATGGAAAAAACCTAAGGATTTGAAACAACTTTTAAAATTGCTGTAAGCTAACCGGTTTTCAAATACCAAAACCAAAAAATTATGTGGTAAAACAAACGACAATTATTCAATTTATTCTACTCGGTAGTCCAAATGCAGCTCAAGTGACTCAAGCAGCCACAGGTTCTATGTGAGACTGCTGAAATATATCAGTGCAGTATCTTCGGATGTAGTACTGTTCTACATTCCGTATCTGTACATAGTTCGTGCACTGTGCAGAAACCTGTGGCGCTACACACGGCCGACCCTTTTGTGTTTTGTTTGCTTACAAATTAAAAACTGCCTTTTTCTTTAAACAAAAGCAGCAGTAGCATTGTTTTTAGCAAAATTGTTGCAAGCTCTAGTGAACTGCATCAATTAATTAATGCAAGCTGAATAAGTCTGGACGTTGTTGCCGTCTAAATTGTTGCAAGTTTGTGAACTGCAGAATCTTTTAAGACTAAAGTCAGATCTTTAAGTATTTTTTACTCTTACTGCTTGTCAAACTGACAAGCTTTCAAAGATAGACAATTCTAAAAAATAAAGTGCCATCATATAATAAATAGAAGTCTAATTGTATAATTCTTTACGCAGATTGTCATTGCATATTGCAGCATTCATTTTTCGGGTTTCATGCTACTCCGTACAGTTAATTCCCCGACAGGGGAATCAAACACCACAATGACAGTCTTGTGTAACCTGCTCTTCATAGTTTGCAGTTATTCAATTTAAAGGCTGATCGTCTCCTTTCAGCAGCCCGGTGATCTTTTACAGAGTTCTAACTTTAACAATTTTATTTAATGAACGACTAAAACACTAACAGGCAACACCAAATACACCGAAACGCTATTTTTGAGAGGCATTGAAATCAATGCCAACAAACATAATAAAACAATTTATGCATTTTTCAAACAAAATAGCAGTCTCGAGTAATTAAGTGTCCTTCCTCAGAGTAGACAGCACAACAGGAATGGCTCCGCATTTTCATTAAATTCTCCAACTTATCTGAAAAAACAAAGTTTTAGACATTAACAGCTTACTCATTTAACATTAAGGTACATTCTGGTGTAGTCTAATTTCTTTTATACTTCTTGAAATTCCTGAAGTAATAATAAGAGCGCTTAGCGGGTGGAAATGAGGCACAAATAAAGGACGTCTATATGCACGCGTATGTGTTTACTTTAACGCTTAGTTAGCATTCAGCTGACGCGTTTCTGTTTAAATTCCTTAATACGTGTCCCTCTAGAAGCTAAGCGTCTATGCCAATTGCATAAAGACTTACGCCTTTTGCTTGCTTTTCCGTAGTGTACGTTTGCAAGACAAGTGGACGCCGATGATTAATGCCTATTTTTCGTACACACGTACGCCTGATTTCTTAACTCTAAGTAGGCACCTACGTCGGCGTCTCTGGAAAGTGAGGGGACGTTTTGCACTAAACAATTCGACAGATGCATTGATCAACTGCAATGGCTGGAATTGGTCCGGTAAAGGCAGCTGATCTGCACAGAATCGCTGATGCCTCTCCGATTCCTTCGCTGTTGTAACATCATTGATGGCCTCAATCAGGCAGGCATCCGGATGTGCAATATCGAAATCCTTCTCCCGACCCATGAGGACCTCCTTCAGATATGCATGGTAGGTAGCCACGCCGTAGAGATGTTCCTTGGCTTTTTCCTGTAGATTACCAGGAATGGCTTCGATGTCCTCACGGTTTGGCATTTCGTAGGAGAGATCGGTGACCTTCTCCGGTGGAGTCATGATGACCGGATCTCGGTCGAGGGGCAGGGAATGTTCGTGGCCGTCCGCGACCATCGGGACACTCTGAACCACCTCATCCATTCCAGCTGCCCGTCGAGGTGGCACGCCTAGCGATTCCGCTACGTCCGCTGACAGAACTTCCCGTTCCTTGTTGATCTCTTCGACCACCATGAGCTGTCCAGCTTTCAGCTGAGCATCAGCGACTTCGCCCATGGGGACGTTCAGCTGGGTGGCTGACGTGCCTGTTACTGGCGTATCAGATTCCAGATCCACCAGTGTAGGGGTAGCCGATGCCGGCCCCGCCTTCTGATTGTTCGCAGCAGAACGAGCTCCTCGTCGTGATGGTTTTTCGGGAGGCTCGTCAGTTTCAGTAGCAGACTGGGCTGACTGAGTCCCACTCTGATTCTTATTGGAATTACCACGATTCCGTTTCTTCGATGTAGTTGAAGTTGACTGAGATGACTCAGCAACTGACGAAGCAGTGTCCAAAGATGCTAAAGACTGACTGTGCATCTTCTGCAGGACGATTTGGCGTTGGCTTTCCAGCAGAGCCATATGCTGCCCAATGTCCTTGAGTGACAACGTGGTTTCCTTCCCAGGAACCACTGGGGTAGAGACTTGACTTACTCCAGGCGCGCTTATGGAGCAAGTAGATGTTAGACTGTTCCTTCGAGATGTTGCTCGCTGCTTTTTCCCATTTGGAGCCGAGCTCCGAGTGTCCGTGTCTTCAGTGGTATCACCACTGGCAGCAACAGCTGGACGTTTGGTCACTTGACTAGACGGATTGACAGGATTGTTTTGATGTTCGGGCTTGCCAGCTGGGCTAGGGACCTGGCGTCCATGGTCTGTTCGGTGGCCTGTCGTTGTGGCCGGGCAGCCCTGCGCTGCAGGCACCGCGTCCTGACCAGCAGAGACGATCTCATGAGCTGGCTCGACGGGGACCTCAGGCAAAGACTGGGGATCCATCTGGCCGGCATTTGATGAACCCACGGGGGATGGGGTAGGAGCATCAGGTTGGCCTCCCAGACGTGATGTCACGCTGGACAGGGCCTATCCGATTGCTGTCCGAGGCGACCACGGCACTGTACAAGTCCGTGTCAATATTAGGGTCCAATTGTCCAAACAGATCCGATAAGGGAGTCACTGAAGATTCTGACACCTCGTAAGTGTCGGATACTCAACTGGGAACCACTGGTTGCCGCCCATGGGGTGATCGGAGCCCAGGTCCTCGACCACCGATTGAGGCTCCCGCGCAGGCGGAAACTGCTGCAAATCCTCGGTGTCAGGCGCCGGACCTTGGGCCGAGCCCTCACCAAGCATGGGATCCCGTGTCAGCTTCTGCTGATTCCGCTTTCTGAACTGCTAGTGCATGGAGACTTTCTCCAATTGTGCGCTCAAAAATACAGGAATAATTTCATCCAGATGATTACTACGCTACAAACAGCTGAAACAATAAGCAAAAAGGTGTAGGTTCAACATGCAACAAATAACCCAAAATTTTGCGGTAAGGGACCACCCACCCAGGGAAAAGGGAAAATTTTGTATTGAGATAAAAATTAAATTAATTAGATTCTTAGGAAAAGTTTAAAAATTCGGGGATTAATTGGAATTTAAATAGAAAGACTCTTAGAGAATTGTTGAAAGAAGTAATGGATCAAAACCCCCCAACAATTGAGAAATATTAACCCCCACAAAAAGAAAACTTGACCCAAAAAAACAAAACAAAAATTTTATCTCCCAGTGAAGTTAGAGGTACGTTGGCGTGACCAGCCTACAAAGTGGGGCCCCATAGGGCTAGTGCATACACATACATTTTCCTTTATGAGTGTTAGAAGGTAGCTAATCTTACAACAAACATACGTATATGACCAACATACACTCCTTACTAACATCGCCGGATTACCGCCCAAATTTTCCATGATGGTTTTAACCACAAGCATGTTGATTTGCATCCTGACCAACCTGAAGGTAGGATGCCCTAACCTTTTTGGACCTGACCAAGGCTTAATGTAACTGCTGAGTTGAAACCTTGACTGGCCGTTCATGATATGGTTTGGTCTTCTCGATGTGAACCACATCCGACTTGTCCTGTGTTCCAACTTTCTGGATCCGGAAATTGACTTCCGACATTCTCCATTACTCTGTTAGGACCTTCCCATTTTGGTCTCATCTTGGCACACATACCGGAAGGAGTTACTCCCGTAACTTTGCGCATCACCAGCTTTCCGCGCTTATAGTGGGCTTCCTTGACCTGTTTGTCGAAATTTCTTCTATTCTTCAGCTTCCATCGACTCACGAGCAGCCTTCCAAGCTCGCTCCAACCGTAACAGATGGGATTGTGAGTAAGAATCATAATTCTCCACCACCTCATCATTTCTACCATCAAAGAAATGATCCAACGGCAACCGGATGTCATGTCCAGTCATTAAGAAATGAGGCGTGTCACTGAACTATGAACCGAATTTCTATATGCGCAGAGCGCCCAGTTCACATAGTCATCCCAATCCGTCTGGTATATATCCGCATACTTCATGAAAATGGTCCGGAGAGTCTTATTCATCCTCTCCACCACTCCATTGGTTTGCGGATGGTAAGCCGTTGTCCGCTGAAGTTTAGATCCACTAAGCTCGGACAGTTTGCTGAACAGCTTTGACATGAAATTTGGTCCACGGTCCGACACCAAATGCACAGGAACTCCCCAACGAGCTACAAATCCATTGAAATAGTAGTAGGCTGTCGTTTCTGCCTTCTCGTCGGGCATCGGAAATGCTTCCGCATACCTGGTAAAATGGTCGATGACGACCCAAATGCAGGTGTTGCGTCGCATTGTCCGGTTCTTCGTGCAGTGCATCACATCCAGATTGACCAAATCCAGAGGTCTGTTGGCACGGACTTCACTCTGCAAACCAGCTTGAGGCCTTGCTGGGCCTTTATTGAACTTGGCACACACCTTGCAAGTTCTGATGTAATCAGCGAGATCCTGTGCCATGGTCGTCCAATAATACCTTGACACAAGGCTCGCATAACATGCCTTATGGCTGCGATGACCGCCAACCATAAAGCTAGTGCGTACTTCTTCCATGATTACTTCTCGGTAATCATAAGGCACGGCGAGCGATTTGAAGGCGTCACCTCTTCTTCGACCTCTCTCATCCACGTATCAAACAAACAAGCCCATCCTGCAGGAAGAAGTACGGCCGGAGCTTCTGCAACAGTGCAGCTTCTTGGTCATCATCCGGCAAGAATTTCCGTTCAATCAAGTTCACCATGGGCTTGAATTCCGGATCATTGCGCAGCGCGCGTTTCCACTCGGCGGACGTGAACACATCATCACCAATGGCACAAATTTCTGGCGGATACATGACTTCTGTCCCATCCATTTGTATTTCCGTAGGACGGTCATAGCCGGGAAGACGTGACAAATCGTCCGGAACAACATTGTCACGGCCTGGTCGATAATCCACTATGAAATCGAACTCCTGCAAGCACAAGGCAAATCTTGCCTGTCTTCCAGTTCCCAGCACTGATCTGTTGTTAAGGAGATCCTTAACTGCCATATGACCCGTTCTGATGATGAAGGCTCTTGTCGTCAGATAGTGGCAAAATTTCTGACATGCCCAAACCACTCCTGCTCCTTCGAGATCTGTGGCCGAATAATTCCTCTCGTACACCGTCAGTGTACGACTGGCATACGCCACTGGACGTGTCTTCACGGTCCATGCCTCGCCCGGTTTCTTCGGACTACGAGGAATCGATACAGGCTGTTCGAGGACCGCTCCCAAGCCATGATGGCTCGCATCCACCGACAGGATGAAAATCTTGTCGAAAGCCGGATACGCCAACACCGGAGCTTCGGTCAAAATCTTCTTCAAAGCGTCGAACGCCCGCTGTCTAGCTTCGGTCCGCTCGAAGACGGCATCCTTTTTGAGCAGTTCAATGAGCGGTGATGCCACCTTGGCAAAATTGGGCACAAACCTCCTATAGTACCTTGCCATTCCGAGGAACGCCTTAACGCCACGACAGTCAGTAGGATTAGGCAGCTTGGCCACTGCAGCTACCTTGTCAGGATCCACTTCATAGCCATCCTGACTGATCATATGCCCTAAGAAAGGGACTTTCCTACTGATGAAGACACATTTCTTCAGTTTGATCCGCAGTCCGTTATCACGAAGCTTCTGGAAAACGACCTTGAGCATTTTCAGATGCTCACTGAAGGATCGTGATGGAATCAGGACATCATCAATGTAGACAGGCAGTCCAGTGAGGACCTTTTCCATGATCCTCTGAAAAGTGGCTGGCGCATTGCACAGCCCAAAAGGCATGACGTTCATGTGGAACAGTCCCATGTGAGACACGAACGCTGTCTTCTCTCTATGCTCAGGATACACCTCGACCTGCCAATAACCAGCTGCTAAATCTGTCGTGGAAAACATTGCACTACCCTTGAGCTGGTCCGCGATTTCGTCAACTTTTGGCAGTGGGTAATTGTCCTTCTTGGTGATCTTATTCAGCCTGCGGTAATCAATTACCAGTCCGGTCGAACCATCCTTTTTACCAACCAGAATGCAGGGAAAAGACCATGGACTTGTCGAGGGTTCACATACCCCTTCCTTAAGCATCGAGTTGATGTGCTTCTCGATCTCAGCCTTTTGCTTTGGGTTCATACGATAAGCACGGCTCTTCAGAGGTCCATCCTTGCTTGTATCAATCAGATGCTGATCGATTTTGGTCCGACCAGGTCCCCGGCCGGGCCACTACGTCGTAGTATTCCAAAAGCATCTTCTTGAACTCTGCCTTGATGTCGTCCGAACAATTCATCTTATCAAAATCTACATTGGCCTCAATATCCTCCAGTTTTTCCTGCTCTGTAGGTTCAGGACGTGACTCCCGATCCACAGCAGAGTAGAAATATCCACCAGTGGCCGTTTCCGAAGGCATTTCCCGATCCCTATCCGCATCGGGATCAGTTGACTGCTGGACCTCGGTTCTATGTTCGGGCTCCTTTACCGCATAAGTTACTGGCCGATTGGGTTGCCGAACCACGACTATGTCATCCTGTTCCGTTGATGGCTCCAATGGTAAATCCAACGGATAAAATCCAGGATAAAATCCAGCTTGCTTACACTTTCACCAGCCTGTTCCGCCCATAGCGAATAGGTGGCCGGATGCACGAACAATCTATTGAGATTGTAATGGATGGTCTGCAAATCGACCTCTGCCTCCATTACGTAGGATGTCGTTCCACCTCACGGACCTGGACTGCTGGACAGGCCTCTCCCATCACCATTCCTTTAGGGAGGTCAACAATTCAGTCTCCTCCATTGTACATACGAATGTAGGTGACCTTAGGCGTCACAGTCAGGACACCAGCCTGAGGAAACACTCCATGTGTTTCAATAGCTTCCGAGTCCGCTTCAAACAGCATGAACTGGCTCTTCGGTAAGGCTAAGCCCTCCTGGCAACACCGCCTTCACCGGAACATCCTTTTCTCGACCAGGGAGCACTCTGACCCTTTCCCTGATACACAGGTGGACAGCTGCAGCCAAAGGAATATTGTACACAACTGATATCCCCTGCAGTTCAGCAGAATTCAGAAATAGCACTCTTCCATAGTAGCTGGACATGAACCCACCACCACCGGGATGAATGCTGTAGCCAATATCGTACAGGAAGTCATACCCTATTAGCATTTCTTGTTGCAACTCCGGAACCACATAGAACCTGTACGTAGTACTTTCCGCCATCTGACCTTGCGTCTGGCAAAACCTCAACGTCAGTTTGCATTGACCAAGGATCGTCAATCTATTGCCTTCTCCGGCTGCCGAAATGCTAGGCACCTCCGCTGCTGTCATGGGCGTCAATGCGTGATGCTTGACCCTCTCATAGAACTCCTGTGAGATCAATGAAACAGAAGCGCCGGTGTCCACTAGACCCAGGGCAGTGACATCATTATTCCGGAAAAGGACATATGGCGAGTGACGCAATGAGATGGAAGCCACGGAATTCGCAAAATAAACCGCTTCGCCCTTCATAACCTGTCGGACAGCTTCACGGATGCCCTTTTCGGAAAAGCCGTCATGGACGACCTCGGCTCCGGGATGCCCCGAAGTCGAAGGGCGGTCCGTGTCGTCTTCAGGTTCGGTGGCCTTCGACACCTTTTCAACCACATTAGCGGTGTCCTCCTGACGGAATTTCTTCATGAAGGCACTCAGAACCTCCTCGAAATCCTCCATGTTGTCAATGACCGTCTTCGCTGCTGCCTTCCTTTTGGGGGATTGCCGTTGAACAGCACCCTCCATTTCCCCAACTTTTCCTCTTCCTGGCTCCAGGCGTCCTGAGCTTTGGTCAATCGGGACCATTATGCCTCCAGCATATTCGCGTCCACTTTGGACAAATCCAACGGATCAAACCTATTGAACGTCGGAATATCGTCCTGACCTTTGGTGGAGGTCCGGTTCGTGGCTTTACGAGGAGTTTGCCAGGTATTCCCAACCGACCTCTGGAGTTTCAATTTCGGAATAGGCGAAGTTTACCGGTCCGTATTCTCGGTTTTTCCGGCAGTAGTTGACGTCGATGACGACGTAGGAAGATCGCGGGGTCCGTCCCTGGGGTCGTGCTAGAAACCCGGGTTGAACCCGAGTTCGAAGCACGAGCATCCGATGAACCAGGTTCCGGATTGCAATCCTTAGATGCAGCCTCCTGAAGTGACAAGCCATCCTTGACCGTGATAGCTTGTGAGCCCACTGAATTCATGGGTGACTGTTCCGAATCTGATTCCTGACAAACAGACCCATACTGAGACTTAGCTGTGCCCTTTTTCTTCTTCCCGGTCTTCTTAGGCTCTTTGGGCTTCTTCGGTTTCCTAGACCCCTGAGATTCCTCAGGTTTCTAATGTTCCTGAGGCCTCAAAGGTTCCTGCTGTTGCCGCTGGGGCAAATGGAGTCTTCTGGGGAAGACCCCAACCGAATGGCGGTCAGGCTTCCTTCCATTATGCAACACACAAGCCATATGGAAGCACTTCGCTTCGGTATATCCTTCAATGCATTTCCAACGTGGAGTGTGCAATTCCTCATCTGACAAGTCCCCGATCCACTGATAACGCAACATATTTACTTGGCCTGACTGGCGAGGCTGGTTGGCTGGTCGGCACCCATGACCGACTCGAGATCCCTGAGATCCATGGTTCGGGAAAGTGTGACCCCTGTGGTCGGGTGGCCTCCTAATCATGCTAACATGACCGGCTTGCGGTTTTTTGGCGGTGGTCCGCTCCCCATCATTCGTTTCCCGAATTGCCACCACCTCGCTGACCAGCATTGCTTCCACCACCACCACCTCTTCTCCTGAACCCACCACCGCCGCGACCTGATGCCAGGAAGCGACCCGAACCACGCGTTGCACCTCCACCGCCGGCTGGGCGTTTCACTTCAAATTGACCCGTGCCATCATCCTTCCAATCCAATCACATTCCAGTCCAATGTCCTAATGGCTTCGTCATGAAACCGCCGAGTCGGAGCGGTTGAACCGCCAGGCTGGTCGTCATTCAATGATGCCATGCTTGAGGCTGCTGTCACAAAGACAGAATCTGATGCCAGACCTGCTTCAGGCAGTTCAGGCTCGGACAAGGTGGTCAAAGAACCAGAATTTGATGGGTCCAGAGAAGGGGCACTGCTTTTCCGAGCAGTTCCTGATGCTCAGCCACTCTTCTTTCTTCTTAGTTCCGCCGTTGAAGCAGAACTGGACCGGGGGCGCATCCCTAGCGCCGGGTCCCGGTCAGTGAACGACCCAGCAGTCATTCTCGACATAGACGGCTGGCATCCCACACAGTCCACGTGGGAGTCTCCACGGTGTCCAGTCACATTATACGGTTGGTGACGTAGTTCCTTCTCCTTCAAGCGTTGACTAGTGCGCTTTTGGTCCATAGAGTGGAACTCTCTTCTTCAATCTAACAAGGTCTTTTTCAAAAACAAAATTAGATACGGCTCAAAAATCTTTCCTAGGTACCCCAGAAAAATACACTTATATAAAAGTTCAGACAAAAATACAATATATTGGTGGTAATTGAGCAGATGCCTGCTATTTTTTAGACCTGAAAAGGAAACAATTACAAAAATTAACCTAAAAGAAATGCGATTAAGCAAGGAATCACAAGAACAGACAAAATTACCACAGAAAAATTATTTGCAGTATAGGTATGAACTTTGGAAAAAGTTTCCTAGCTCAAATCCCAAAAAATATCCCTAAATTAGCTCACCCCAAAATAAATACTGTATTTGAGCCTAAATTTGAGGGAGACACAGTCACACAATTATATACGTATACAAACAGTCACACCCTAGAGAAAAAATTTCAGATTTTTGACCCAAGGAGGGGTTTACCTACCTAAGAAAAATGGAAAAATTTCGTGCGCTAACGCGAGGATCTACGGAGGGAACCCCAACGAAATTAAACAAAAATTGACAAAAATTTGGAAAATTTTCACGAAGGGGTTCAGGCAAGAAACTCCCTGAGCTCCTGGCTGCCTAATGTAGAGGGGCAAGTACCTGATTCTACGTACAAGCACCGTTAGCACACCCGAAACCTGACGGATGCGCATGCGGAGACCGTACACAAATAGACAACGAACCGACTACAGGAGACGGTCGGGACAGCCTCGCCAGATGTAAACCGGGTAATAACCTGCCTTAAGGGGGGGGGGGCTACAAAAATCGACTTGCCCCGACTTTGTCCAATTGGACTACTTTTTGGCGAAGATATAGAGCATGGGTGTGGTCAAAAAAATATCGGGTACTGAGATCTTAGCTGCCTTCCAGCCGTGTGCAGCCGTCGGGTTTATGTGCCCGACCCCCCGTTTTTCACAACTACCAACATAATTAATTAAAAATTTCTACTGACTGCTAGGCACAAGCTTCAAAGCTGCCATTCGCCAATATGATTTGGCACATATGTCCCTAACTGCAGAAAAATACTAGATGCCTGTATCTTATCTGCATCTTTGGGAATTACTCTTCAAAGTTGAAGTTTCGGCAAAAATTTAAAAATTTTTGGCTAACGAAAGGAAAATTTTATTACTGGTACGAGCTATAAGGCTGTAATTTGGCATAAAAGGAGGCCCTATAGGAGTACTCATTTGTGCCAAATGGCAAGAAATTCTGCAGCGTGAAAAAATTTTTATGTCAACTTTAATCTTCAAAAATTGCCAAAATCGCCATTTTCAGTCTATCGGATCCTGTGTAGAGGTTTTCTGCAGCCATAGATGTCGCAAACCTTCCCTAATCGAGCTGAAATCGTTTGTGGGTGTGTTTTCGACCACGCTGAGTTCAAATATCTCAAAAAATTTTAATTTCAAAAAATTTGATTTTTTCGATTTCTGGGGTGCCATTGCCCAAAAAAGGCGATTTTGGCAATTTTTGAAGATTAAAGTTGACAGAAAAAATTTTTCACGCGGCAGAATTTCCTGCCATTTGGCACAAATGAGTACTCCTATAGGGCCTCCTTTTATGCCAAATTACAGTCTTATAGCTCGCACCAGTAATAAAATTTTCCTTTCGTTAGCCAAAAATTTTTAAATTTTTGCCGAAACTTCAACTTTGAAGAGTAATTCCCAGAGATGCAAATAAGATACATACATCTAGTATTTTTCTGCAGGTAGGGACATATGTGCCAAATCATATTGGCGAATGGCTGCTTTGAAGCTTGGGTCTAGCAGTAAGTAGAAATTTTTAATTAATTATGTTGGTAGTTGTGAAAAACGGGGGGTCGGGCACATAAACCCGACGGCTGCACACGGCTGGAAGGCAGCTAAGATCTCAGTACCCGATATTTTTTTGACCCCACCCATGCTCTATATCTTCGCCAAAAAGTAGACCAATCGGAGAAAGTCGGGGCAAACCTTTAGTAGCCCCCCCCTTAAGTGAAAAGATGCCTCTTCACTCTCACTAATATTGGATTCAGAAAGGAACTACCTAGCTAGCAGGAGCTCAGTAGACTTAGCCTAATTAAAATAATAACAACAATTTAATAAGAAGAACAACAAATATTATTATAAAGAATAATAAAATAGTTATGGGCCGGGCCCTCAGTTATACAAACAATCACACAACAATATAACTTACAGTAGAAGAAGGCCTAAAGGCCAACGTACCAGTGCCGGCTCCAGGGGAGAGAAGGGGCAAAATACACACAGTAGATTGGGGGAGAGTAGCAGAGAGGAATATAGAGCGGGTGAACACGTTCACAGAAAGTACTAAGACTGATAAGGGGGAAGCGAGTGTTGGGTTGAACCCTCCCACGAGCGCCCCTTAGTGGATAATTTCCCCCAATCACGTAGCTCCCGTATAGCAGGGGGGGGAACCCACCCAATCCCAAACATGCACGTTGGGGGAGCTACGTGACTTGCAAAGTAAACCCAGCCCCTTTTGATGATGATATCCAAAGCCAAGCGGGTAGCTAGCCTTGCTACAGCCGCTGGCAACGGAAAGGTTGACCATGTCCAATCTTGATCCGTTACAGTACGTTTTTAGAACCCGTGTTGAAATCGGGTTAAAAAACCTGTTTGTTATTTCAACCCTGGTTGAAATCTCAACCCTCCTCACTGAGGAGGGTTGAGATTCAGCTATTTCAACCCGAAAACCAACCCAAGTTTTGAACCCGAATTCAATGGTAACAGTGGATTGAAACTCTACCCGAACTTCAACCCCAACCCTGTTATTTCAGCCCGGATTTATTCAACCCTCTTTTGATAACATTGGGTAGATGTTTTCACCTCAATCTCAACCCAGGTTGAGGTTGCAACTCGGGTTGAGATGCTTGATAACATCGGCCCCTTGTGGCGCGCGAGTAGAGGTTCTCTTTTGCTTGCTATTTGTAGTTGGGTCACCTATGGACTATGGTTTACTGCGGTTTACAAAAAGTGATTAACGAACCAACCGCGCAGGAGCTGGCCAGGGAAGCCTCGTCAAATAATATAATCTAGTGAAGGTATCGGATTCATGACGTTCAGGCATGCCACAGCCACTAAAGCAATCAGCTGGTCCTCTTTTATTTATTTATTATTGACAACTGATCAAGAATTTTGTTTATTGCTCGCAATTCTATTTCTTGTGGGTTCAGAAACTAATGATGTTTCCTTTTTGCATCAAAGTAGTGGCAGATTACGATATATTTTATTTCAAATCCTATTTTTAACGATTGGCGATGTAGTGTACCTGTAAAAATGTGTTAAAATTTGCTAAAGTTTCGAAAAAGTAGTGTTAAAAAGTTTTAATTTTTAACATTTTTAATTTGTTACATTTTACATCCCTATATATGCTTGCGATTTCATAATTGTGCTTAACCGTTCTTTTAATTTCTTGAGTTTGCCCTATGCTATAATAAAAATAAAGAAGTAAGCTACAAACACACGGACTCAAGAGTGG
Organism: Trissonchulus latispiculum; assembly: GCA_030248195.1. Classification (NCBI taxonomy): domain Eukaryota; kingdom Metazoa; phylum Nematoda; class Enoplea; order Enoplida; family Ironidae; genus Trissonchulus; species Trissonchulus latispiculum. The sequence goes on from JASAND010031135.1 coordinate 35,214, forward strand.
AATCCTGCAGTTGGCTGAGGCTGAGGGCAGTTGACTGGCTGTGGCATTAAATAAAACATTATTCTGTGATCACATTGACCGCAAGTTTGTCTAATGTTCCTATGCCTTCCTTTTCACTAAACCTTACTTTCCCTAACGATAAGCTAAATGCTAAAAGGTAATTCAATCAGAAATTGACCATAATTTTTCTTATATGAACAAGTAAATCTTCAGATTATTTCTCCTATCGATACATAAGATTAGACTTGTTTAATTGAACTCGAATTCATTCAAAAGATTTTATAATCTGCATTCGCAAAGTGAATGCATGGTAAACAAATCATAAATATAAAATCTATTATCAAAACAAGCTTTAAGGTGATCAGTCTGATTTTTTGAGCTCTTCTAAACTGATTTCTTCAAAAATGCCAACCTTTCTGTCTTAAACTAAATCTACAATCAGAAATAGCTCAGTGGCTTTAAAAAATGTTCGTTTCCATTTTGGTGCCCTCATTTAAGTCAAAATACCATTTTTGACTCGACTGTTTACTGAGTCAAAACTGCGACAAATCTGTATTTTGCTTTAGTAAACATTTTGCTATGTTTTTCCTACAATTACAAACGTATTTTTGCGTTATAGACATAAAGTTTGTTCATAACGAAGAGCGATTTTATATATATATAATAACTGAAAAGGGTTCCCAGCTGTTGGTAGAGGCATCAAATGGAGCAACTGATGTGTCTCTTTCTTTCTTTTTGCTTTTCTTCCAGAATGCAAAAATCAGAAAAAAGTGCACTCATTCTAATATTCAGTGAAAACTCTAGAAAACCAAAGTTAGTTTCCAGGTATCCATTGGAAAAAGAAAATCTTCGCCTACATTTTGTTGTGACGTGGCTTCTTAACTTAGAGCAAACAATTAGTAATATTGCTTCAAAATCATGACTCCAAAAGGAATCATCACCTGCTTTAGAATATGAATGCTGTTGCTTTGGGCCTGTAAATAAAACCTGGAACCCGGACATCCAGCATGCGACTGGAACGCCATCTTATTGGTCACGGCAATTTGAAAGCGCCTCACAACTGAATAATTTTTACATACATTCGTATGGTGACTCTTTTCAGTAGCACAATTCGCTTCAAACTTCGACGCATCGCGTGCCTAAACTGTCCCGCTGATCTTTTTTTATTAGGTACACGGTATGCTGCACATTTCTGTGGTTCAGCGCACGCGTACACTGGTTTAAGGGGTTCTGTTGTTTGATTATGCAGGCTGCGAAGAAGCAGTATCACCAGCTTCACCTCTGCGGAATCGCTTCACTCTGCATTCATTTGACGTTGACAGCGTTAGAGCGAACGTAACTTTTCTTTAAATGATTGATGATATCAACGAATCTATATTGATAAACAGATTAGCTTTGACAGAAGGCTTCGTTTTATTGTCATCAACAAGTTTATAATTGCTAATGAAACAGGATTTTTATTTTAACAATAGTAAAAGGTGCTTGTGTGCAGCAGAGTGTGCCAGTATATTCAAGTCTTGCTGGACATTTTACGTTATTTGGGTAGTGCTTGCAGAAGTAAGTTATATATTACTTCTTTGTTGTTGGGCACGCCGCATATACGAATGTTGGTTGTGAACAGATTCTACTAATTTTAGCGGCTTCAATATCAGTGAAATGACTGCAGAAACGAAAAATTATGTCACTATAAAGTAGAGATTAGTTTACACTAGGTTAGTTTCCTCACTTGAATACTTGGCTAAGCAAACCTGACACGCATATAAATTTCTCCTGTTTTCCAACTTTAAGCTGAAACCACAGCCCTACAAACCTTTCTCAAAACGAGTTCGTAACTGTCGACACTGTGAATGTTTTGCTTGTTTTACTTACATGCTTGCTTAGTTGCTTGCCTAATTTATTGTGATTTTAACTAGGCACTCATCATTTCTTTTCTGTAAAACATATGGCAGAATCTGGGGCTAAGTCAGGGTCCAGTGATGCTCAAACATGTCCGATCGAGCTGCCTAAACTCGAATTTATCCTCAACACTGCCTTAAACACTACTGGAACGCTTCGCAACATAACCTGTCAAATCTTAGGAGAAGGCAAAGGATTTGCTTCTATTGTAACCAGAGTCATCTTGGAATGGGATCAGCAGCAAGGAAATCGTGGTATGAATCTACAGCTTTTTAAACTGACTATATTATGAAAATTAATTGAAACTAAAGATTAGAACCACGCCCTCAAGCTTTGAGGTATGGAAGAGAATCCACAGGGACGGAGTTTATGGGTGCAACTTACTTCGTTTAAATGACTATATTATTAGAATCTCAAAATTACAGAAGTAGTTCAAATGTTCGTGCATATCATCTCAAAAGAGGGGCCAAAGTTGTAGTCTTAAATCAAAGTGGCTTGCTACTATGTAAAGATTTGAACTTTTATGCTTTGCTGTTACTTTTTGCTATTGCACCTATTTTCGTGCATATCAGCAGCATTGAAAAGATAAACTTTATTACTATGACCAAATGAGGCTAGTAAATAGAAGGAAGTGTACGAATGAATGAATCTAAGTTTTTCAGCTGGTAATAGTAAGCTGTTGTAGGTACACGTTCTGTGGAAGCCAAACCGGTGTTTAACGGCAGAACTATAAACGTAACGGCATAAATTATAAACTCCAACCAATTTTGTTTAGATCTCGAAATCCTTCCTCAAAGCTTAATTGTGAAACAAGCTTCAAATGTGCATCTTGATAAACTGGATGATGAGTTTGAAAATCTTGGTAACCAGGAAACAATTCAAAAGGTGACTGTCATTTTAAAATTCACTCAATCGTATTTTCATTGGTTCATTAAGTTCTCTTCTGGTTTGTTTTTTGAACTTTCTTTGAGCTTTCATAAGAATTCAAATCAGGGATGTAAGCACTTTGATAGCAGTCAGTGGGCATCCAAGCATAACATGTGAAGTCAACATATCATCATGTGAACTTTTCCATGCGTACTTTCCCATCATCATCATCATCATCATTATCATCATCATCAGCTCAGATATGGAAGCATATGCCCAGGAAATAGATGCCGTTGCACCATTTCCTTAGTTTATGACATTGCAGATAACCCAGAATTATATTGCGTTTGTCACATTTAGCTGCACAATGCTGAAGTAGAAGCTTATCGATTGCTACAAAAGAATGGAAAAGAAAACGCCGTTGTCAAGATGGCAAGATGGTATCACTTGGAAGAGATGACACCAAATTCGAATGGATTTATGATCCTGGAAGACCTTTCAGAGGTCTGTTGCTCCACTAAGATATTGGAGTACTTAACGCTACCCCAAACTGAAGCATTGTTGGACGTTGCAGCGTCACTTCAAAGCTTTAGCTTCAAAACAAATGCATGGGAAGAACACGTTGGTAATTGTTTATTTTAAAGTTTATAGACGTTAAATGTTTTAAAGTTATGCATTTAAAATACGAATTTTTATCTGCACATGTTAAAGTAACAACAGATCTTAAGATCGTAATGCTTTAAGGTGCTGGTTTCCTTTCGGGTATTTTTTATTCATACGACTTTAATCCTTTACGTAAACAGCTGAAACTTGCTAAATAACCTATTTCCGTGCCCTTTAACATTCTGGGACCAGTCCCGGATTTTTAGGCAAAAAGATAAGAAAGTTTTGGTTTTTGGCTTTAGGCTTCCAGTAGGTAGATCAGACACGGGATTGGTTGTTATGGCTGGAAAGAGTACACAAAAATTAAATATTTTTGCTTTTACAACCTTTGAGCTATCTCCAGTGGTTAAGTCAGTATAAGCAAAAAACCATTTTGAGGGTCAAAAAATGGCCATTTTTGAAGAAATCAGTTTTTTCAAAATTACTGCCAAACCTTGCGAACAATTTTGTTCAATTTATACTCAATCGATACAGCGTCCAAATGCACATTTGTAATAAAATTGGTTAAATAAAAAATCAGATTTTGAAGAATTGGTCCAAAAAGAAGGAATTGCTCAATGATCACTCGAAAAGGCTAAGAAAGATCTCAGAAAATGGGCTAAGTTAAAGATTGCCATGATCGTAGTTTCTTGAATGAACGTCCAAGCTGTAATCGTAATTGTGTGTAATTAAGAACAGGGTTGCCAATCTCTAAAGTATAACCAATTCTTAGAGGAATGAAAGGGAAGATTGGTTAA
>JASAND010031136.1:0-19266 GCA_030248195.1 Trissonchulus latispiculum
TCCCGTGACGTGACTTTCCCATTATCCCCCCCACAGCTCCGAAGAAGTACCCAAGGAACACAATTGGACTGATTCAGTTGAAATTTGGTAGGGGTAGGTTTTCGGAGCTGCTGATTTCAAAAATGCAAAAATTTTAAAATTTTAAAAAGTTTTTAAAAATTTTTAAATTTTAGTTTGGTAAGGGGGGACCAAGGGAAACCGAAAAATTTTTTGTCCATGATTTTGCTGAAAACTTGCAGACAGGGGTTTTCTGGTGCGCTGATCACGAATCTGAAATCGGTTATTCGATTCAGCTTTTCGTTAGCTCAGGATAAGCTTACATCTTAAGCTTAAAACTTTTGCCCATATTTAGCTAACGGAAAGCTGAATCGAAAAACTGATTTTAGATTCGTGATCAGCGCCCCAGAAAACCCTTGTCTGCAAGTTTTCAGCAAAATCATGAACAAAAAATTTTTCGGTTTCCCTTGGTCCCCCCTTACCAAACTAAAATTTAAAAATTTAAAATTTTTTTAAAATTTTAAAATTTTTTGTTTTTATAAAAAGAGGCAAACCCACCCTACGAATTGTCGTAGTGTGGTGGTGGTCGGGGTGTGTGGGGGGTGGGGGGGGCAGTTTCTAATGAAACTGTATAAGGCTTATGTCAGACCAATATTAGAAACAGCATCAGAAATTTGGAATCCTCATCATGTTCAGGATATTGACCTTGTTGAAAGAGTTCAAAGGTACTTTACGCGTAAACTTCCAGGAATGTCTGCAGTCCCATACCCGGAACGTCTAAGAAAATTGGACCTATCTAGTTTAGAAGAAAGACGTATTCATAAGGATTTGGTTCTGCTATTCAAAATTTTGAAAAACTATATTGACGTAGACCAGGAAAATTTTCTTATATTTGCACTAAGTGGTGTTACTAGGGGACATAACTTAAAGCTTTTTGTAACACGACCACGTCTTGATTGCCGCAAATACTTCTTTGTAAACAGAATTGTTCCTGTTTGGAATTCACTACCCTCAGAGGTGGTTAATAGTACTTCTGTTGCAATGTTTAAACGTAGTCTAACCTCGCTAAACTTAGACAGATTTTTGAAAGGCCATGCGTTGGAAGTCGGCTAACGGCTCTGCATGGCCTTTTGCCATGTTACTATTAATAACTATTATTAATGACTGGATATGCTGTGTTATTCAAACGATTGTCGTTGTACTGGCAATAAACCTCGTAGTTAGTAAACCTCGTAGTTAGTTAGCATTAACATTTAAGACTTAAGACGTCGAAGTTGTATATATTAGCTAGTATAGGGATAGCATCATATTTGGCTTATTTGGAGTCCAAATTTCTTTTGATAAAAGTAATTTTTCTTTAATCACTGTATCCAGTTAGCTTAGACATATTTTGACCGTAAACTGTACGGACGGACGTAGTTGTTACGAAGTTCTAACAATGTTTGGATGTGCCAAACGTAATGCGAAATTGTGACATGTTTTCTGGTAATACGTAGACAGAAAGTCACTGTATGAAGTCATTCAAGCGAAAGTTGGCGATGTCATGTATTGACACAAGGTTGAGATAATAACCAAGTTTGATGTGAAATCTGTTTTCTTTTTTGTCCATTTTCAACTCTCAGAAATTAACCTTGGAGGAGCACCCACAGATTATCAAGTATGAGCCTTTGTTCGTTTCCTCAAAAATTACATGGGTTCTTTTTAACCTTTCTTTACTTCACAGAATCATAGTTCACACCTGCGTTTTATCAACTCTAAAACACGTAGGCCGCCTTTGGGTATTTTAAAGTTTTGTCGCACGACGCACACTACTTTTAAACGACAATGCTAAAGTGCTTGCAAGTTTGGCATAAAAAACCAAAAATGTTACGTTTTTCTTTGTGATTTGTGAGTGGTTTTTGTGGACGAATTTAAGCCTAAGCTAAGTATATATGTAGTTAATCCCTGTGAAATACTGGCCCTCTTTAAAATAGTAATTTCCTTTATATGTGGTAATCTATAAGAATTTTCTGCTTTGTGTGTCTCCCCTGCCTTTATCTTAAAGTTAGGAGTGGGTGTTTACTTTAAGCACTGATCTTATATATAGGCAACTTTGTTGCTGATACACAAAAGTTTTGACATGAAGCTATAGCTTTTACGTGTAAGCATTACCACCATAGAAAAGCCATGTCTAGTTCTTTATCATTAAAATTTGTCTCTCGCTTACTAAAGCGTAAACCAGTCATGTTTAGTCTGGCTAATAGCTCTTGTTTTGGGCAATACCCCTTTTGAAGTGTTTTGGCCTAAAATCTGGGCTTTCAATTTTCGTCAAATGTGGCTTTTCTTGGTTTGTGTGGTGCTTGGCTTGGTTGGCTCCAAGATTGCTGTAAAAGTCAACTAAAAAGAAAGAAAGCACATTTAATGGGCAACTTAGCTGATTCTGAAAAACAAGGCTTTCTTTTCGGGAACAAGGTTCAAGGTTTTTGTCCTATGTATGTCGCTCCAGCAAACTTTCCGAATACATTTGCCAGCATATAGTCACCATCATAGGATTACACAAAATCAGATTAGGGCTAACTGGGAGGAAATTAGGGGAGGGCTAAGTCTTTCATTTGGATGGGAAACTACAACAATTAGTGTTCTGACAATTCTAAGAATAAAGCAGCGCTTTCACTTCAATCATAATTTTCCAGATTAGTTGAACCTTGTTAGAACTTGCATTACTAATTTTAAAGAAATAATTAGAATTAATATAAAGAATTATATGTATTAAAATATAAATATTAATATATATATATATATATGTATATATATATATATATATATAGTCAGTCTGATTCTGATTTGAATCATCGTTATCTATAATAATGCAGTACTACTAGCTGTGTATGAGTTTTAAATTAGTTTCAATTTATACTTAAATAATTTATATTATTTATAATTTATTTTTAATATATTAATTATATTCAATTTAAATTTATATTTAATTTATATTTATATTTTTGTTTTATATTCAGCTTCGGTTTCTATTCTGATTACTAGTCGGTGTGAAATAGCTTGAAATTTCACTGAATATTTTTCCGGTTCGGCCGTTGGCTTGATGTGTATGAATGAGACATCGTTTTATTGACAACGCAGATGCTTTTATTACATCCCGCCGCCTCTACTCTAATGAATAAAAGCTTTATGACTCAGTTTAAACTGCTAGGTAAGGCGAAAATGGCGACAAACGCAAAATTTAGCTGCTTCACAGCTACAACTCTCATAGTTTTAATATGTTTCCCATTTTTCATATTATTCATAGGAAAATTAAATATCTTCTTCTTTTTCGGAGAATTATATTTTTAAATTTTGGGCTTCTAATTGAAAAAGGTGTTTATGTCTATGGCAGCAAGGTCGTAAAGTCGACAGAAACTTTTTGGTGGTTAACTCTTTTTCTAAAGCCACCTGTTCATTTTTTGGACTTCAAAGTTCTTCTATTTTTGAGTTCATTGTTGATTAACTGCACGTCTGTCAACTATATATATACTTGTAACAAGAGCGTGTATATACATATAGATCTATCTAGAGACATCTATAATAGACATGTAGACAGATAGGACATTTGGATGTATTAGAGCCCCAAAAAATTGCCCACACAGTTGGCAAGCGACCACAACGACATGCTGCAAAGTGCAAATGCTAAGCTGCACGCTCCTTCAATGACCATGCCCAATAGTTGCGGAATACTATACCTAAACCATTATATATATATATATATATATATATATATATATATATATATATATATATATATATATATATATATATATATATATATATATATATATATATATATATATATATATATATATATATATATATATATATATATGCTTGTTCCAAGTTAGAATTAGCTTTAATTATTTCTTTCTAGAATGCAGTATGCATTGCAATTTAGATAACACAATTACCATAAGACGTGCGCACTGAAATAAGCGAATCAGATTTACGGGGCTACTACTCCTTGCTGGCCCCTAGATCTAGTCATTCTTCCTCCAAAATTAAGGCTAACTCATGTACACAGCGTTCTTGCTTAATACGGAAATGTTTTCATCAAACACAGTGAAAAAGGTTTTTATTATGAGATTTTGTGAAGGGTGTTCTTCTCTCAAACAAGAGGGTCCCCGTCTTTGCTACAAATGGTGATTTGGCGTGCTCAATAGGCTCATTAAGAGCTAAGACCATTTGCCCCCAACCCAATAATTTTCGGCAGTCCTCTTTGTACTCATTAGAAAGAACCCTGTAAACCCTCTCTATCATTCAAATTCATCATTTATCACTACACCAGTTAAAGCTCTCAAGGTTTCTACCCCTTTATCATGAACAACTGGTGCTTTCTACTTTGGTAACTGATGCTTCAAATGTGTCATGTACTTGGCTGATAAAATCCCTAATTTGTGTTCTGAATACAGTACGTACTAAAGATTTAAAAAGGATAAGACATTACATGTAGTTTCCATTCTCATTCTTTCTATTTTGACGATTTCCATAGTATCTTTTATCCATAGGTTAACGCGGGGGGGTTCTGGGGGGGGGGTCCAAGCCCCCCCCCCAACCCGGACAAGTTACAAGCCCTATCGTTGTCGGGGACAAGGGGTAACGAAAAAATGGCCAAGGGGTAACCAAAAATGTCCAAAAAAATGTCGGGAAGATGGGGCAAAATTTTAAAAGTTTTTCCAAAAATTGAAGATTTTTTGCAAATTTTGATAAAAAAATTGCAAATTTTACTAAAATTAGCGTTACTTTTTCAAAAAATTTTACAAATTTTTTTTGAGGTACAAGCCCCCCTGAAAATTTTTGTTCAAGGTATAAGCCCCATCAAAATGTTTTGGGGACAAGCCCCCCCCCAGGACCCGACCCTATATTAATGTATGCTTTTATCTATATGTGACATTCTCTCTACAACTTAACAATTATCCGTTGCTCGGAATGTTGCGATAACATTCAATGAAGGCTTTCAGGGAACAACCCATTGCCGAGAAAAATGTCAACTCAATAGTATTTAACTTGCCGAGAAAAAACATTTCTAAGAATAGTGTTGTCGATAACTTTTCTTTATGGGCATTGCACTTCCCCATTTGCACGACGTTATGTTTTGTTCTTTCATCCTTTCAACCATTCGACATTTTGGCGTCTTATCATCATCATTTAGCTCTTACATAAACAAGTTTTTATAAGCTTTGGTATTCCGACCTAGATTTGTTCTATTCAGAGTATAGGTATATTCCTATATTCACCGTTTTTTAATTCTGTCCATCATTTTTCTCAACCATGTAAGCATAAGGCAGCCTTTTTTGGTCTGTTGCTTGGTTATTCTCTTCTGCTTCGTCTATTTTAGAGCAAGAATTAGAACTGCATGTGCGTCGATTACAGGAGGATAACAATCGGTTGAGTCAGCAAGTTCGCAGCCTTCAAAGAGAGCTCGCCAATCTCCATCAAAGCATGACTGCTTCCACTGATTCCGTCAGAAATGGAAAGGAGACTTTGGATCATCTACAAGAGGAGTTGGCAGCTACTCGTGATGCTATGAGCGGTAGGTATATTTATTCAGCTGTCTATCTAGTGATTATGTGGGGATTTTAGGCCTTCTACTATGACACCTACAAGCCACAGCCACGGCATCAGCGAGCAGAGGTTATCACAGGGAGAAGAAAAGGTGGTGCCTGCAAAAGCTCGTTTCCCAGGCGGTTTCCGAAACCACAATCTAAGTGAACAATTATCCCCCTCCATTGATTGAGCTGCAGTGGGACAATCCTACTAAACCACAGTTTTATTTGAAAGAACTAAATTGGCATCAGTGTTGAACTGCAGAAGTTCAATATTCTGCAATGCTAAAATTATAATATATAAAGATTTATAGGAACGTATAAGGATAGGAATAAATTTTTAACATAGATGCAAAAAATATATAGCTAACCAGTTGGTAAAACATAAACACAATTGAATCCATATAAACAGTATTTACTAAATAAATACGGACTGCGTAATTTGGCTAGCAATTTATATTTTATGAAATTTAGAAAAGTTGGCAAAACTTTTCAGAATTACTAAGAGGTAAACGTTGCGACGGATGCTTCGTGTAACACACGCCGGACATTCATTACAACATGACGCCAAATCAAATGAAGCAAACCTAAACTCCAATAGTTTTTGTCGTCTGATTAATGTTTTAACAAAAACTAATTCCTACTTTTTAGCATTTACATCGTAGAAATTGGCATTTTCTAGAAAGTTTGTGATATATGGGTCGAATTCTGTTGAAGTGGCTTCGCAATAACGGTTCTTGTTTCACTTTTATTGCATTTATTGCAAACCGAATGCCCACTAAATTGTCACTGTTGATAAGGAAACTGAAATTACCTCTTGCCCAAGTGTTATGTTGTTTTTCCAATATAATCGTAAAATATTGCTCAATTTAGTTGAATTGCTCAGTAGAAATGTTTTAATTTGAAAAGTTTTGGTGATACTTCGAAATGCCGCTTTCTCAAGGATAGTTTACGCCTAACCAAGGAAATTATATGCAGATAGTTGTCCTATTAAGTGAATGTCCTAATTTAGATTGACTTATATCTTAGACTTTCTGCATTCGGCATGTCCGACTTGGCGACATTAGACAGTTTTTTGAGTAATAATCTGAAAAATTACAGTCGAAATTGTAACCCTTTGCAGTTATGGAAATTTCGTTTTCTTTGCCAAAGTAAAGGAAATGTTTTGAAACTTCTTTCTATACTTAGTTAGTATATATTTGTTAAGATATGTATGTAAATGTTCAATTTGTGGAAAACAATACATATATATTTATTGCAATTTATATCATCTAATCGCAGTATTAAATACCCACACCCAAATATTTCGGTCGTTATTATCATTGGCTGTGCAGTTTTGCTCTTTTCTTAGTTTTCCTAAGTTTTATTTTTTAGCTTTTTTGTTTTACTAAGGGTTAACATGTTCTGGGGCTAAGGAAATTTGTAAGCTTTATTGAGATTCTACCCTGTTTTGCTCCCCTGCACATCATTGTATAGGATGGTTGGACATAAATTTGAACTTGCTTCGAGTTTCCAATATTTGTTCAATCTTGATGTCTGTCTACAGCTTTTACTGATTTTACTTTGTGTTCACAACAGCAGACTTTAGCTTTACAACAGCATATCTTAACCTTCTGTAAGACTTAGGCATAAGTGTTGTAACTTGTAACGTAAGCATATATCATGTTCAAAGCTGTATGAGCTCCGTTTTTAAGATTTTTAACATTTCAATTTTTAACTCGTCAACAACTCAACTTTTTACTCTCCCGCTTCAAAATCTAATTATTAATGTTATTCTTAATGTAGTTTAATCATCATTTTTTCACTTCAGCTCTGAAGGCTGACCGAAAACGGCTGAAATCTGAAAAAGTAGAGCTTCTGGAGCAGATGCGCGAAGTCTATACTACCCTGGAGAGCAAGGAACAAGAATTGAGGGAATTTATCCGTCAGTACGAACAAAATATGAAAGACTCTGATAAGGGGCTAAAGAAGGTAATTACATTTAATTACAGCAGTTACGATAATTAAGAAATCACTGTATTTGTTCAAGAAATTACTGTTTTTGCGAAAAAAACAACATAATGGAATGAAATGAAAACTTAATTAAATGTTACAGTCGTTAAATGTAAGATAACTAACTCTGTAACTATAATATTTAGCTTTTGAAAATATATAGCCTTAACAGAAAATTGGTTTTGTATATATATTTACGGCTCATTCATATGTACTTTTGAAAAACGCTTTAGTGTATATATATATATATATATATATATATATATATATATATATATATATATATATATATATATATATATATATATATATATATAGTTTGTGGTATTTATTTAGCTGATCACAGAAAAGGAATCCTGCGAAGAAGAGAGAAATTGTCTTCAGTCTCGACTTCGTGAGGCCATGGAAAGAGTCAACGATTTGCAGGGAACCCTGGAAGTAAAGGACACCGAAAACACAAAATTACAGCAACAGTTGAAGGAAGTATGTAAACGATCAGGTTGAATGTTATAATTTTAGATAAATTTGAATGTGGGTAAGGAGGAATGATGCCCAGCGACTATAATAGACGTGAAAACTGGACTGAAATATGTTATTCTCCAATAGTGCATTTAATATGACCCCAATGCTTTCTACAAATTAGGCGGCATATTAATTAGTGTTGAGGTCGAGGTCCTCCTTGTCGAGAGGTAAGCTCAGCTCTATCCATGGTTGCTAAAGGATCCGCTTTTAGCAGATTTTGGGAAAATGATAGAAATTTTTTCTGGATTCTTCCGCTTCGGATTGGAACACCATCTTGTCGCGCAAACTTCGACTTCGGCACAAGACTGGTCGTTGATTTTCTTAAACGCTTTGTGCACCCAACCCAACCCATTAATGAATAATTCCTTTGTAACTGACATGGCAATAATTCATTTTAAAGACTAATACATGTTAGTATATTTTTATTTTTCAGCTTCAAGGTCGTTTCCTTCTGCTGACGGGTCAGCCAGCCTCCGTTCCACTACGACCATCTCCTCAACAAGGAGGAATTCCGCCACAGGATCCAAATAGTCAGCTAACCACTCCGAGCTTAGGCTACGCTTCACTGCCTGTGTCGCCGATCTCTGCACAGCAGAGCAGCGGAACTGGCACGGATCAAGATCAGGATGAGGAAACTCTGAAGGAAGACTTGGCCCAGCGAACTCCAGCCAGATCCAAAGCTGTTACAGTGCAGCGTGAGTCAACAAACTTCGGTGATTGTTAGACTGTCGGGTTGGGACATATACTGGAGGAAAATGTCAGTTTTCTTTAAGTCTCAACGATTATTTGCGCAGCCATTCAATATTACGTTTTCCAATGGGCTGTAACTGATATTCAGCAGCATTCGGCACTATCTAATCGATTGTTGAATGGTATATACGCATCCACATGTCTTTATATGAAAATGTTGATGATACATTTTCCTAGTTTTGCGTATTAGAAAAAATTTCAATTCCTATTCTAGAATCAAATCGACTGCACGATTTGTCCAACGAGACTCATCGTAGTCCGTCCTATGACCTGATGTCCAGCAGTCCGGTAGTGACCCCCATCAGACGAGGCGTCGTCAATGGAAGTGGGTCCTCCCGCAGTTCCCGGAGTCGTCAGCGTCGACCCTTCTCCAGTCACGAGCGGTCCTTCAGTTGGACAAAGTGGTTCAGCTATCTTGGCCGGAGTCGAAAGAGCAGCACCTCACCCCATCCTGGTACGGAAAAACGTGTCCTATTTTCTACTTTTTTGCAGTACTTTCTTCTTTTATTTGATATTTGCATGCACCTGGCGGCAACCGCTGTGGTGCTACATTTTTCTTTTTTATATTTTCTGTATATTGCTTTTGTATGCTTTGTAGAAGATGATTCAGTTTGGTCACGCGATCCGAACCAGTTGGCTTCTTGCCTGATCAGTGATGACCTGAATGTTGCGGAGTTGGCTGATGCATTGTTGGCGGCGCGCCAACTCCCAATGGTGGAATGGAAACAGCATCATGTCCTGGCCTGGCTGGAACTGGAACTACAGATGTCTCCCTATATTCCAGCTTTTGCTGAGCATGTGAAGAGTGGAAAAGTATACACTACGGTTCTCCATTGTACCTATTTCACTGAGCTCGTGATCTGGAACAAATGGACAATTACCAATTACGTATCTTTAATTCAATTTGAGACTATCATTTATTTCACATTTGCAGAACGAAATCTGAACAATTGGACCTAGATAATTCAATTTAAATTCTGATTTTTTAAATTCAAAGTCTGTGTTGACTTTTAGGTCCTAATGGCGATGTCAGATCAAGATATGGAGACTACTTTGAAAATCCATAATCAATTGCACCGACGAAAACTCCGTTTGGCGTTGGATGAATATAGATTGCCTGCATTGTGGTAAAACATTAATTGCTTCTGGTGCTTCATTTTCACAGTAGAAGTTCACTTAACTTAAAAGTTTTAAAAACCCTTGCGATTTGAGGCTTGAATTTATATATCTATGTATATATATTCTAATGACAACTTCTTAATCTTGAGACGCTGAGAATATTGGTCCCAAACGTTTAAGCTAAGCCATTTGGAAGGCAGTCAGTCATCATTTGTGCAAATTTCGATTTCAGTAAATATCCTTGTATCCGTGATGTGACAGCCAGCTGGATATCGGGTACATGGATACCTTGCTTGGGTTTGGCCCAGTTTCGTGACGCCTTCTATCAGGCCATGGTTGACGGACGTCTCTTGGAAACCATGACGCGGCGTCAACTGGATCGCCAGTTGGGCCTCACCAGAAGATTTCACCAGTTATCCATTTTAAAGGGCATTGATCTGCTGCGAAAGTTTAACTTTGATCTCAAGGTAAACTACGAGCCTGACCTACCTAACGGTTATTTTGGTCCGTTTTTATGTTCTTCAGACTATTTCACCTAGGATACCGTATATACTAAAGCACAAGGCATATATTTCACGATTGGTTTCATAATTACGGTGGTACTTATCTTTCAATTAGTAATGTGCAATATATATGTATATATAATCACCGCCTAAATCAGTCAGTATATGGATAGTAACAATTACAACTTAACGTGGTTAATCCTTAACACAAAAACTTAAGTGCTGAGATCCGGTATTGACTAGATTATCTTTTATGGCAGAAAATGTAAAATATGATAACGTTTCTTGTTTTATAACGCTGTTTGTAAAAGCCTTTTGAATTTCATGAGTTAAGTTTATTTATTTCAGGCTCTTGCGAAACGGCGTACTGAAAGCGATCGCAGAAACGAAGATCTTCTAGTTTGGACAAATGCTCGCATGATTCGCTGGTTGCGACAAATTGACCTACAAGTGAGCTTAAAAGATGACTATAAACATACTAATAATTCATGCCTACCTGAAGCCTGTACAGAGGAGATATTGTATGACAAATTTTCTCGTTCCTTTAAATGGAATGGCTTATTTTTACGTTTCAGGAGTACGCCAACAATCTTGAAGGCAGCGGCGTCCATGGCGCCTTTGCTGTGCTGGAACCCTCATTCACGGCAGACACTCTGGCGTCCGCCTTGAAAATTCCCACAAAGTGTCATATGGTACGATCCCATCTGGCCAACGAATTCAATACACTACAGTTCAAAGCTCGGTATGTGAAATTGAGCTTTATAGTTGTTCAGGTTTTGAAAAGTTTTTCTGGTTTAATTTGTGCACACAGAACCAGTGGCTCTTTTGTAGATAAACAGTAAAGAATGAGTTAACATGTCGGGAAAGATCGGCAAATTGTCAATGTAGCAGCTGCTTTGCAGTAGTCAACCGTCTATGTTTGGAACAGAAATAAAAACAAGAATAAACACTTCAACACAGGTGGACAAGGGGGGGGAAATTTCCCCCCCTCGGCGAAGTCGTCCACAAGGGGTCGCAAAATTGCTCCCACAAGGGGTAAGAAAATTGGCCACAAGGGGTAAGAAAATTGCTCAAAAAATAGGTTTTACAACTAAATTTTCCAAAAATTTTCCGGCTTCGCCGGAATTTTTCATTACAAATCACACTTTTTGTTGTTTTAGCTAAAAAATCGCTGTTTTTCATTAGAAAACGACAAAAAACGCTTAAAAATCGCTTTTAAAAGTACACTTAAGAAAATCGCTCTCACAACGGGTACCCAAATTTGCTTCCACAAGGGTCAGTGAAATTTGACCTCCCGTTCAGGTATGCACTTCAATAACTATAATGACGGCATCTAGTTTTTTATTGTGGCGTTATGTAATATATCATCATCATCATTTAAATTTCAGTTCCATGCTTCATCCAGAAGCTATAACTCCATCCAGGAAACGAAGTGGTGGTTCATTAGGCCGATCGTTTGTTCGTTCCCAAACGACCAGCGCCCTGGCTAGCTACGAAGATAAACCGAGACCGAAACTTCGGGTATGTTCCAAAATTACAAAATTATGTCATTACATTTATTTTCAAATGTTTAGCTAGCTTACTATTTAATTTTAAGTAAGCATAAATTGTATAACATGTGCACTTTACGTAAGATTGCTTGGATTAACAAACGCAAACTTAATTTCCATTTGCCTGTCAAACCTAATTTCCGTTTGCCGTGCCAATTAAACACACTTCAAACTGATTTGTAATGTAATGTAATCTAATGTAGTCAGAGAAATTATATGATTGATTAGCATTGTGTTGATTTTCATTTATAGTTTCAGAGTTCATTTGGCCGAGTCTTCGGACTCCGAATCCGGAAAAACAGCGAAGACTCCCCTCACAAGTCGCCATCCGTTCTTGATCGTCTTCACCACCACCAGCAATCGCAGCAAGACTTTTGCTCGCATCAACAGCAGCAGCAACAACAGGCTAACACCAGCTATCCTGAATCAAATGAAAACTGTTGTCCCAGAACCACCACAGTGCAGACCTCATCTCTCAGCTCCAGCGGTACTCTTTCATCGGCAACGAGTGATCTGGGCAGCTCAATTGAACGCTCTCAGCATATGCAAATGATTATAGGCTCCGCTCCTCAGGTTCTCATGCAACCTCCATTGACTGGATATGGGAAGGAAAATGTGACGAAGCTGAACCAGTTATCGCACAGCGCAGATTCTGCGATTTCAGCTGATTCAAATGACGAAGCTTTGGTGGAGGATCCAATCCAAACAGAACGTCCCCCGTCTGCAACTCCCTCGCCACCTGTTGGCCAGATGGTCAAGTCAGTGTCGGAAACAGGAGGTGGCCCAGGACCTAGAATTATGATGCGACGAAAGGTTCCTCGCACCTGCCCCACGGCCCGACCTCATTCTGTGGCCGAATGGAGTCCAACACATATTCTGGGACCTTTGCAAGGAAATTCTGCAGCCCAGCGAACTGTAGAGCTTCCCTTTTGCCCGCGACCTCAGTTCAGTCGTCTTCAGCACGCTTTATCCCTCAGTGACGTCAAAGATCACGATATCAAGGGAACTGCGTCAGCTGGGGCCCATCTCACAAACTCTCACTCCTGTCTGTTCACGCCTCCGCCGGCCATGGAACGCCATATAGGGACCATCTCAGAAGCCAGTTCTGAACTGGAAACTGAAGTCGATCAGTTGGAGTTTAAGTCAATCCTGAGCGCTGGTTCCTCTCCCCTTCACAGTCACAGTCGCCAGGACATCCTCCGATCCGGGTATCCCTCCTTCGGTGATGGAAAATCCGCCTTCTCCCCTCTCAGACTGACACCGAATCGAAAAGCCCGTCCCAAGTCCCTCCCGATCAAGCCAAAGGAAGGACGTTATTGTAATCCAAAGGATGAGGAGACTGTACGCCAGCGGATCATCAGTAATATGTTTGAGACTGATCTCTGAAACATTGAATGCTGTAAACGTTTGATATATAGTGTTTGGTTTTGAGTGTTTGTATATATATAAAATGTTGTATTTATTTTGTTCATACCTTACCTACAAATAAGTATCAATTTATGCTGATATGAAAATTTGTTTAGAGCGCCTGAAAAGTTGGAATTTAGGATCTGTGATATCCATGTCTAAAAAACCACTACAAAACGTCAAAATTTGACTGAAAAAGCTAAAAGAAACCTACATATTGCATGTTCTGTTGTAAAATAACGAAATTACTGCTGTTTGGAATAGTAGTTTGTGTGTAATTAACTTTAACTTCGTTTAGAGTTTGTATTGTCTAACATGGTAAATGACTAAATCATGCCTAATCATGATTCCAGTAAAACCTTCTAAGAAATATTTTAAATATATAATAATATTCATATAATTTAATCTAAATAATAATAATAACATTATAATAACCCTTTCAAATGATTACCAATGAAATGAGGAGGAATCAATTCTCTATCGAATCGTCGAGTCGAGATGGCCGAGTGGTCTATGGCGCTGACCAGAACTTCAATCCTCATAAAGCTTTCTCGGCTCTAACAAACCCAGATATCCATCGTTAACTGGTCCCACTACGGTGGGAAGGTAACAGGAGTCTGTGTAGAAGGGCTGGCCCCCTTCCGCAGCCGGACGCAGTCATCAATTGAGGTGACACTCCGGGTCTTGTCTCGTTTACCCCCCCCCCCCCCAGTACTCAAAATCCTTAAAACTTGACCAAATGAGCTAAAATTTGGTGTGGGTATGTTTTCGACCACGCTGAGTTCAAATATCGCAAAATTTTTAGATTTAGCGAAATTCGAGTTTTTTCGATTCCTAAGGGATGACCAAGGGGAACCGAAAAATTTTTTGTCTTCAATTTTGCTGAAAAGATGTATATAGGGGTTTTCGGGGTCGTAGAACACGAATCTGAAGTCCGTTTTTCGATTCAGCTTTCCGTTCGCTCAGTATAAGATAAAGCTTTAAGCTTATGATGTAAGCTTATACTGAGCGAACGGAAAGCTGAATCGAAAAACGGATTCCCAGATTTTCTACGACAAAACCTATACTTTTTCAGCAAAATGAGACAAAAAATTTTTCTGTTTCCCTTGGTCCCCCCTTAGAAATAGAAAAATTTCGAATTTCGCGAAATCGAAAAATTTTGCGATATTTGAACTCAGCGTGGTCGAAAACATACCCATACCAAATTTTAGCTCATTTGGTCAAGTTTTAAGGATTTTGAGTACTGGAGGGGGGGTAAACGAGACAAGACCCGACACTCCTGGCTCTACAGTTGAAAATCCGGGGATGTGTAAACACTGGCTGACACCCCAGGTCCTGTGGCAAGACAGAGATATCTCCAGCGGACATAGATAAACCTGTACATTTACTTTCATTCACTTCGAATGGCGGTGGTCCAATCCCTTTGTGTCGCCAATAAAAAATGGCAGCCAAAAATGTAAACTCGGTATGCGCACCGTTGAATCAAAGAAAAATTATGCGGGAACGCGTTAATTGCTAGCGATACCTCAAATTAATTGTATTTGCAAGAGGAGTCTAAATGATATACACTGGAAAATACGATTCCTCGCTTCTAGCTCTGTGAGAAGTATTTCAGGAGGACCAAATATTTCACGACATTGGCTGTTGCCATTAAGTATGTGGAAATTTTTTATATGCTGGTTATACACATGTCACCAGTGCTGCAGCCGCCAGTCATCAGTCGCCTTCAAGCCAACGAACGGCCGGTGTCGTATAATATTGTTACCCCCTTAAGGTATATTTTCACCCCCATTATATTCTCACCGCCAGCATTTTTTCACCCCCATAATTTTCCACAAATTTCTCAATTCATTATTTGTTTAGATCAAACGGTTTTGCGATGGAACAACCTATTTTTTGCTATGCAACAAAGCTGTCTGGGTTGGAGCTCCGCTGTACACACTGCTGAAGCATGCAGTGAACTGTATGCTTCAGCAACTTAGATTAGGATCAGACCTCCCAGTGTGCAGCGTGCGTATAACTTAGTTATACGCACACTGCACTGTGCATTATCTGATTTATATGCACAGTCTTTACACAGTAAAAGTGCAAAAGAGTTGTATAACGTCAATTACTAGATCTACTACTCATTAGGCATGGGCGCGGTAGCAAATATTCATTACCGCATACCGCGCTTTTTTGGTGCGGTTACCGCACGGTTAACCGCGGTTTTTTATACCGCTTATTTTTGGCGGTAACCGCGGTTAAATCAAAGCGCTATTACCGCAGTGAAAGTACTAATTTGTCCTAAAAACTTGTTATTTTCTATTTTTTCACTTGACTGTTTTTATAATAAAATATATCAGCGATTGCAGCAGTTTTGGTATCGTTTGATTACCGCTTTGTTATTTCTTGCTTGCAGTTTTGTTTTATTTCAAACAACTGAACGAAATTGCACTTACGAGCTGGAAAAATCAGAAATTTTGGTTGAGTTGCAGCTTGCTAAGGGCGTGTTTAAGAGCAGCTTATTTCTTAAATTTATAAATGGAATCAAATAAGTAAAAGTATAAGTAAAATCAAACCACAAGTAAAATCTGATATGATTGTTCTTGAATCTGGATAAGTATCAAACTCTGCTTCCAGAAAATTATTCTTAGAGATTCTGCGATATATTTTTCAAGAATCAAACTGCGATGTAATTTAAGGAGTATTTTATAGAATAGATAATGACTTGACCGGTTAACTACTTGGAACTCAGTCGGACAAGTTTCAAAATTTCTCTTCGATTTAAAATACAAAATACTAAATGAATCACGAAAGTTTTATTAGCGTATTCATCACTTCACAGCTTACAATTTACGACTGTGCCCAAGATATAAATAATAAGTAAAATATTAAAATCTTGTTTAACAACTGATCCTGTGTTTGTGATTTATTATAACTACTTATTTGACTCAGCGCGTTATAATATATAATGCTAATAACAAACTTCTAGTGCTAGTGTGTACATGTATGCATGTGCAAGTCTGCCACAGTAGCAAAGCAGCAAAACGTGCCAAGTTTTAAAATCCTTTTAAAATTCCGGACAAATATAAATTATATATTTCGGTTAAATTTTAGTTTTGAGCAAAAATCGTATAAGTATATTTGCCATATAAAAGCTATACTTGCGTTTTTCAAGCAAAAAATGTAATAAAAACAGCGGTTTTCCCGCGGTTATCAGGATCGGCGGTAACCGCAATAACCGCGCGGTTTTTCCTTCGTTACCGCATACCGCAGCTCTGCGGTAACCGCCGCGGCAACCGCGGTAAAACCGCACCGCTGCCCATCCCTACTACTCATATCTAAGAATTAAGAAACATCACCTCAAAAGCAATGGACCAAACCAGTTGCAAATACTAGGCTTGCCTATCTGAATTCTGAATCTAACCAAGAGTACATAATACATAAGAGTGTGACAGCAGGCAAGCTCTCTGTTATCAGCTGTAGGTACATGCTATGTTCGCTAACGGCTGACCCCCCCCACAAACGTGTATGTGCTCTTCAAAGAAATTCGCACGCTATCTTTGCGTGTTAAAGCTCGCAACAGACGCACATTGAACCAACTGAGTAGTTGTGTTTTCGAGCTTCAGCATGCAAGCGTAGCGGCCAAATTTCTTTGAAGAGCACATATGAAGGGGAAGTTATTCGTTAATTTTGAGCATGTGCAAGCTGATGCCTGCTCACACTCTCGTATGTGCGCCTTGATCTAATAATCTTGAACACAGGATCAGTTGTTAAACAGGATTTTAATATTTTACTTATTATTTCTATCTTGGGCACAGTCGTAAATTGTAAGCTGTGATGATGAATATAAATAAAACTTGTGGATTCATTTAGTATTTTGTGACACAAATCGAGAAATTTTTGAAACTGTCCGACTGAGTTCAAGTAGTCCAAGTCATTATCTATTCTATAAAATACTCCTTAAATTACTCGCAGTTTGATTTATGAAAATATATCACTTATCTCTAAGAATAATTTTCTGGAAGCAGAGTTTGATACTTATCAGATTCAAGAACAATCATATCGGATTTTTTTTCATGATTTGATTTACTTATACTTTTACTTATTTGATTCCATTTATAAAATTTAAAGAAATAAGCTGCTCTTAAACACCACGCCCTTAGCAAGCTGCAACTCAACCAAAATTTCTGATTTTTCCAGCTCGTAAGTGCAATTTCGTTCAGTTGTTTGAAATAAAACAAAACTGCAAAAGCAAGAAATAACAAAGCGGTAATCAAACGATACCAAAGCTCTTTTTATTTTTCTTATATTTTATTATAAAAACATGCTCAAGTGAAAAAATAGAAAATAACAAGTTTTTAGGACAAATTAGTACTTTCACTGCTGCGGTAATAGCGCTTTGATTTAACACGCGGTTACCCGCCAAAAATAAGCGGTATAAAAAAACCGCGGTTAACCGTGCGGAGCGCAGCAGAAAAGCGCGGTATGCGGTAATGAATATTTTTTTTAGCGCAATTGCCTAATGAGTAGTAGATCAAAAAATTGACGTTATACAACTCTTTTTGCACTTTTACTGTGTAAAGACTGTGCATATAAATCAGATAATGCACAGTGCAGTGTGCGTATAACTAAGTTATACGCACGCTGCTACTAAGGAGGTCTGATCCTAATCTAAGTTGCTGAAGCATACAGTTCACTGCATGCTTCAGCAATGTGGAATCAACGGAGCTCCAACCATGCAGCTTTGTTGCATAGCAAAAAATAAGTTGTTTCTGTCCCTGTCCGCCGATTTAATTCCGCTCATATAGTAAGCTGGCGGAAAACATGGAACAGCATACTGGCGGTGAAATACCAATAGGTGAAAATACGCACCTTAAAGTAACAATATTATGACTGGCCGTTCGTTGGCTTAGAAGGCGACTGATGACTGGCGGCTGCAGCACTGGTGACATGTGTATAATCAGCGCCTTTCCCTTACTTAATCGCAACACCCAATGTCGTGAAATATTTGGTCCTCCTGAAAATACTTCATCACAGGGCTAGAAGCGAGGAATCGTATTTTTCAGTGTAATGTAGACTCCTCTTGCAAATGCAATTTGAGGTATATCGCTGGCAATTAACGCTTCGCATAATTTTCTTTGATTCAACGGTACACCTTATAAATTTCATTTTAAATATTATTTTATTTAATGACTACAAAGTTGATTCTAGCCTCATTAGTGATATGTAGTTTATCTGTGTCACTGGAGATATCATGTCCATATACAGGACAGGAGGTATCAGTTAGTCACACATCCCCGGTTTTTCAACTGTAGAGCCAAGTGTCAGTTATTGTTTATATTTTCCATCACCAAACGACAAATGACCATTTTGAACAGGTATATTTTCTGACCACTGAAGTTTCAATATCTCAAAATTTTCGGTTGCGAAATTCGAAATTTCTATTTCTAAAGTAGAGCAGAAAAATTTTTGTCTAATTTTGAAAAAGATGGCCTTAGGGGTTTTCAGGGTCAGCTGAAACTGGTCAGAATCCGTTTTTCAATTCGACTTCCGTTCGCTCAGTATAAACACATGTCATAAACCCAAAACTTTGCGCACACGACGAACGTAATAGAAATGAACTCTGCGATCGCAGAGATCAGCTCGGGTACAAGCTGAAATCCGTTTGCGATCAAATTTTAGCTCGTCGAGGTGAGAAGTGAAACGAGACAAGACCCCAGCTCAATTGATGACTGCGTCCGACTGCGGAAGGGGGCAGCCTTCTACACAGACTCCTGTTACCTTCCCACCGTAGTGGAACCAGTTTTAACGATGGATATCTGGCTTTGTTAGAGCCGAAGCTTTATGAGGATTGAAGTTCTGGTCGAGCGCCAC